>PVHO010008146.1:34293-79933 GCA_004024885.1 Saguinus imperator | reverse complement strand
AAAATGAGAACACATGGACACAGGGAGGGGTCTACAACACACTGTGCTCTATTTTGGGGAATGGTGGGACAGCGGCGGGGGAGCTAGGGAGGGATAGCCTGGGGAGAAATGCCAAATGTGGGTGAAGAGGAGGAAGGCAACAAAACACACTGCCATGTGTGTACCTATGCAACTATCTTGCACATTTTGCACATGTACCCCAAAACCTAAAATGCAATAAAAATTTAAATTAAAAAAATTTAAATAAAAAAATTGTTTTGCTTGGAATTGTCTTGCCTTGCCTTACCTGAAATTGCCCTGCCTGGAATTGCCTTGCATTGCCTATTTTTTTCTTGCCTGGAATTGCCCTGCCTTCCCTTTTCTGAAAAAGCCTTGCGTGGAATTGCTTTGTCTTGCCTTGCCTTGACTGGAATTGCCTAGCCTGAAAGTGCCTTGCCTTGTTCTGTATGGAATTTTCTTGCCTGAAATTGACTTTCATTCTCTTTCCTTTCCTTGCCGTGCCTAAAATTGACTTTTTTGAAATTGTCTTTCTTTGCCTTGCCTTGCCTAAAAAAGCCTTTTCTGAAATTGCTGTACATTGCCTTGCCCTGCCTTGCCTGGAATTGACTTGCCTGAAATTGCAATGCCTTTCCCTGCCTTGCCTTGCCTAGCCTATAATTGCCTTGCCTGGAATTGCCTTGCCTTGCCTGGAGTTTTTTTGCTTGGAATTGCCTTGCATTGCATTACCTTGCCTTGTTTTGCCTTTTTTTGCTGGGAATTGCCCTGTCTGACTTTTTCTGAAATATCCATGCCTGGAATTGTCTTGTCTTTCCTTCCTTGGCTGGAGTTGCCTTGTTTTGAATTACCTTGCCTTGTCTTTCATCCCCTGGAACTGCCTTGCCTTGAATTGCATTGCCTTGCCTTGCCTTACCTGCCCTTCCCTGGTATTGCCTTGCCTTGAATTGCATTTTCTTGCCTTGCCTGGAATTACCTTTCTGGAACTGCCTTGACTTGCCTTTCCTGGATTTGCCATGCCTTTTTTTATTTGCCTGGAATAGTCTTTTCTGCAATTGCCTTGCATTGACTTGTTTTTTCTGGCATGGGATTGCCTGGCCTGGGATTGCCTTTCTCTGCCTTCTCTTGCCTTAATTTTTCTGAAATTGCCTTTACAGCAATTGCCCTTCCTGAAATTGTCCTGCTTTGCATTGCCTGGAGTTGCCTTTTCTGAAATTGTCTTTCCTTGCCTTACCTAAATTTTTCTTATCTGGAATTGCCTTTCTCTGCCTTGTCTTGCATTGCCTTTCCTTGTCTGGAATTGTCTTTTCTGATATTGTCTTGCCTAGAATTGCCTTGCCTGTAATTGTCTTGCTTTTTCTTGCCTTGCCTTTCCATGTCTAAAATGGACATTCCTGAAATTGCCTTGCATTTCCATGCCTTCCCTAAAAGAACATTTCCTGGAATTTCTCTGTGTACACGTGCCCTGCCTTGCCTGTAATTTTCTTGCTTAGAATTGCCCTGCCTTGCCTTAACTTGCCTTGCCTTTTCTTTTTTTTTCCTTGCCATGCCTGGAATTTCCTTGCTTGGAATTGCCTTGCCTTGCATTGCCTTGCCTTTCCTGAAATTGCCTTGCCTGTAATGTCCTTGTTTTGCCTTGCCTTGCCTGTAATTTTTACCTAAAATTTTTCTGCTTTGCCTTGCCTTTTATTGTCTGTAATTGCCTTGTTTGGAATAGCCTTGCAATGCCATGGCTTGATTAAAATTGCCTTGCCTTGCAATGTCTTGCCTTGCCTGGAATTACCTTGACTTTCCTTGTCTGAGGTTGCCTTACTTGGAATCGCCTTGCCTTGCCTTACCTAAAATTTCCTTGCCTGGGATTGCTTTTTATTCCTTCTCTTGACTTAATTTTCCTGGAATTGCCTTTCTTAAAATTGCCTAGCCTGAAATTACCCTGCCTTGCATTGCCTGGATTTGCCTTCCCTGGAATCGCCTTGTCTTGCCTTACCTAAAATTGCCATGCGTGAAATTGCCTTTCTCTGCCTTGCCTTGCCTTGCCTTGCCTGGAATTGCCTGGAATTGCCTGTCTTGCAATTGCCTTCCCTATAACCGCATTGCCTTCTCTTGCTTTCCCTTGGCTTGCCTTGCCTAAAATTGTCTTGCCTAGAATTGCCTTGTCTTGCCTTACCTAAAATTGCCATGCGTGGAATTAACTTTCTCTGCCTTGTCTTGCCTTACCTAAAATTGCCATGCGTGAAATTGCCTTTCTCTGCCTTGTCCTGCCTTTCCTTGCCTGGAATTTCCTTTTCCGCAATTGCCTTGCCTATAATTGCATTACCTCACCTTGCTTTGTCTTGCCTTTCCTTGCCTAGCCTAAAATTGCCTTGCCTAAAATTGCCTTGTCTTGCCTTGTTTTTCCTTGCCTTGCCTAGAATTGCCTTGCATTGAATTCACTTGCCTGAAATTGTCTTGCATTGCTTTACCTGGAATTGCCTTGTCTTGCCTTGCCTTGACTAAAATTGCCTTGCTTTGAATTGTCTTGCTTTGTCTTTTCTCGCATAGGATTGCCTTGCCTAGAATTGGTTTGCCTTGCCTAGAATTGCCTTGCCTTGCCTTGAATGGGATTGCCTTGCCTGGAATTGTCTTGCCTTGCCTTAGCTAAAATTCTCTTGCCAGGAAATACCTTTCCCTGTCTTGTCTTGCCTGGAATTGCCTTTCTGGCAATTGCCTTGCCTAAAATCGCCTTGCCTAAAATTGCCCTTTTTTACCTTGCTTTGCCTTGCCTCGAATTGCCTTGCTTGGGATTTCTCTGCCTTGCCTTGCCTCGAATTGACTTGCCTGGAATTGCCCTGCTTTGCCTTGTCTTTTCTTACCTCGAATTGCCTTGGCTGAAATTGGCCTGCCTTGCCTTGTTTTGCCTTGTCTTGAATTCCCTTGATTAAATATTTTGCCTTGCTGAAAATGTTCTTGCACTGCCTCTCCTTGCCTAGCCTGGAATTTTTCTGTCTGGAATTGCCTTGCTTTGGCTTGCCTTGCCTTGCCTGGTATTGCCTTGCCTAGAATTGTCTTGCCTTGCCTTGTGTTGCCTGGAATTGCCCTGCCTGGAATTGCCGTGCCTTTTCTTGCCTTGCCTGACATTTCCCTGTCTGCAATTGCTCTGCCTTGCCTTGCTTTGCCTGAAATTGCCTTGCCCTGCCTTGCCTTGCCTAAACTTGCCTGAGACTTACTTGCCTAAAATCGCCTTGCATTGACTTGTCTTGCGGAAAATTTTATTGCCTGGAATTGCCTTGTCTTGCCTAGCCTGAGATTGCCTTGCCTTGCCTTGCCTGGATTTGCCTTTTATATAATTGCCCTGCCTTGCCTTACGTGGAATTGCCTTGCCTGGAATTACCTTGTGTTGCCTTGCCTTTCCTGCAATTGCCTAGACTGGAATTGCCTTGCTTGTCGTGCCTTGTCTTGTATTGCCTGGAACTGCCTTGCCTAAATTTGCCTTGTCTTGGCTTGGCTTGCTTTGCATTGCCTTGCCTAGATTTGGCTTTCCTGAAACTGCTTTCCATTGCCTTGCCTTGAGTTTCTTTGCCTTGACTTTCCTTGCCTTGCCTGGAATTACCATGCCTTACCTGGAATTTTTTTTGCATTGCCTTGATTTGCCTAGCCTGGAATTGTCCTGCCTTAATTGTTTGGCCTTGGCTTGCCTTTCCTTGACTAGAATTGCCTTGCCTATAATTGCCTTGTCTTGTGTTGCCCAGAACTGACCTGCCTTGCATTACCTTGCCTGAAATTTTTCTGCCTGGAATTTTACTGCCTTGCCTTTCCTTGCATGGGATGGCATTGTCTGAAATTTTCTTGCCTGAAATTGCCTTGCCTTGCCTTGCCTTGCCTTGCCTTGCGCTGCTTGGAATTGCTTAGCCTGAAATTGCCTTGCCTTGCCTTGCCTGGAATTGCCTTGCCTGGAATTCACTCTCCTTTCCTTGCCTTGCATTGCCTTGCCTTGCCTAAAAGAGCCTTGCCTGGCATTGCCCTACATTGCCTTGCCATGCCTTGCCTGGAATTGTCTTGCTGAGAATTGCTCTGCTTTTTCTTGCCTTGCCTTGCATAGTCTAGAATTGCCTTGACAGAATTGCCTCGCCTTGCCTTGCCTGAAATTTTCTTGCTTGGAATTGCCTTGCATTGCATTGCCTTGCCTTGCCTCGCTTTTCCTTGCCTGGAATTGCCCTGCCTTGCCTTCCCTGAAATAGACTTGCATGGAATTGCCTTGTTTTGCCTTGCTGTGACTGGAGTTGACTTGTTTTGAATTGCCTTGCCTTGTCTTTCCTCGCCTAGAATTGCCTTGTCTAGAATTGCTTTTCCTTGCCTTGTCTTGCCTGGATTTGTCTTAAGTGCAATTACCTTGCCTAACCTTGCCTGGAATTTACTTGCATGGAATTGCCTTGTCTAAATTCGGCCTTCCTTGCCTTGTTTTGCCTGACCTGAAATGCCCTTGCCTGGAATTACCATGCATTGTTTTGCCTAAAATTGCTGTGCCTGAAATTTACTTGCCTTGCTGAAAGTTTTCTTGCATTGCCTTGCCTTGCTTACCGTGCAATTGCCCTGTCTGGAATTGCCTTGCATTGGCTTGCCTTGCTTTGCCTGGAGTTGCCTTGCCTAGAATTGCCTTGTTTTTTCTTGTCTGAAATTTTCCTCCCTAAAATTGCGCTGCCTTGCCTTGCTGTGCCTGAAATTGCCCTTCCTGGAATTGCCCTGATTTGCCTTACCTTGCCTAAAATTGCCCTGCCTGGAATTGCCCTGCCTTGCCTTACCTTGCCTGGAATTGCCTTGTTTTGCCTTGCTTTGCTGTGACTGAAATTGTCTTGCCTAGAATTGCATTGCCTAACTTACTTTGCCTTGTCTTGCCTGGAATTACATTTCCTTGCCTTGCCTGGAATTGTCTTGCTTTTAATTGCCTTGACTTGCCTTGCCTAAAATAGCATTTCTGGAATTGCCCCTTTTTGCCTTTCCTTGTTTTGCCTCAAATTGCCTTGCTTGGAATTTCCCTGCCTTGCCTTGCCTTGAATTGCTTTGCCTGAAATTTTCCTGCTTTGCCTTGCCTTTCCTTACCTCAAATTATCTTGCGTGGAATTGCAATGCCTTGCCTTGCCTGAAATTTCCGTGCCTAAAATTTTCATGCCTTGCCGGGAGTTTTCTTTCATTTCATTGCATTGCCTAGCCTGGAATTGCCCTGTCTCGAATTGCCTTGCCTGACCTGGAATTGCATTCCCTAGAATTGTCTTGCCTTTTCTTGTCTAAAATTGCCTTGCCTGAAATTGCCCTACCTTGCCTTGCCTTGGCTGAAATTGCCGTGCCTGGAATTTCCCTGCCTTGCCTTTCCTTGGTTGAAATTGCCCTGCCTGGAATTTCCCTGCCTTTCCCTGCCTGGAATTGCCTTGTCTAAAATTGTCTTGCCTTTTCTTGTCTAAAATTGCCTTGCCTGGAATTGCCCTGCCTTGCCTTGCCTTGGCTGAAATTGCCCTGCCTGGAATTGCCCTGACTTTTTTTGCCTTGCCTGGAATTACCTTGCCTTGCCTTGCCTGAAATTGCCTTGCTTGAAATTTCCATGCCTTGCTGAAATTTTTCCTGCATTGCCTTGCCTTGCATAGCTTGGAATTGCCCTGTCTGAAATTGCCTTGTTTTGACATGCCTTGCCTTGCCCAAAATTATCCTGCCTTGCCTTGCCTTTCCTGGAATTGCCTTGCCTTGCCTTGCCGTGCATAAAATAGACTATTCTGAAATTGCCTTGGATTGCCTTGCCTTGCCTAAAAGAGCACTGTCTGGAACTTACCTAGATACCCTTGCCCTGCCTTGCTTAGAATTGCCCTGCCTTGCCTTGCTTTTTCTTGCCTTGCCTTGCCTTTCCTGAAATTTTCTTGCTTGGAGTTGCCTTGCATTGCATTGCTTTTCTTTGCATAAAATTGCCTTGCCTGGAATGTCCTAGCCTTGCCCTTCCTTTCCTGAAATTTCTGTACCTGGATTATTTTTGCCCTGCCTTGCCTTTAATTGCCTTGTCTGAAATAGCCTTGCCTTGATTGGAGTTGCCTATCCCTGCGTTGTTTTGCCTTGCCTGGACTTACCTTTCCTGGAATTGCCTTGCCTTGCCTTGTCTGGAGTTGCCTTCCCTGAAATTGCCTTGCCTGCGATTGCATTTCCGTGCCTTCTCTTGCCTCAATTTTTCTGGAATTGCCTTTCCAGCAATTGTCTTGACTGGAGTTTCCCTGCCTTGCATTGCCTGGAGTTGTCTTCCCTGGAATTGCCTCGCTTCCTTTACATAAAATTGCCTTGCCTGGAATTGCTTTATCTGTCTTGTCTTGCCTTGCCATGCCTGGAATTGCCTTTCCTGCAATTGCCTTGCCTAGAATTGCATTGCCTTGCCTTGCCTTCCCTTTTCTTGCCTTGCCTGACATTGTTTTATCTTCCCTTGCCTTGCCTTGCCTGGAATTGCATTGCCTTGCCTTGCCTTGCCTTGCCTAGAATTGCCTTGCCTGGAATTGCCTGGAATTGTCTTGCTTTTTCTTGCCTGGAATTTCCCTGCCTTGCTTTCCCTGGAGTAGCCTTGTGTGGAATTGGCTTATCTTGCCTTGCCTTGACCGGAATTGCCTTGTTTCAAATTGCCTCGCCTTACCTTTCCTCGCCTGGAATCACCATGCCTAAAATTGCCTTTCCTTTTGTTGCCTTGCCTTGCCTTGACGGGAATTGTCTTTCCTGGAATTGCCTTGCCTTGCCTTAGCAGGAATTGCCTTGTCTGGAAATATTTTTCTCTGCCTTGTCTTGCCTTGCCTTGCCTGAAACTGCCTATCCAGCAATTGCTTTGCCTGGAATTGCCTTGCCTTGCATTGCCAGGGTTTGCCTTGCCTGAAATTGCCTTACCTTGCATTGCCTCGCCTTTCCTAGAATTGCCTTGCCTAGAATTTCACTTGTTTTGAGTTGCCTTGCCTTGTTTTGACTGGAATTGCCTTGCCCAAAATTGTCTTGCCTTGTTTTAACTGAAATTGCCTTGCCTTGTCTTGTCTTGCCTTGCCTTCCCTAGCCTGAAATCTTCTTCCTTGGAATTGCCCTTTATTTCCTTTCCTTGCCTTGCCTCTAATTGCTTTGCCTGGAATTGCCCTGATTTGCCTTCCCTTTCTTTATCCCTAATTGGCTTGCCTGAAATTGGCCTACCTTGATTTGTTTTGCCTTGCCTTGAATTCACTTGCCTGGAATATTTTTGCGTTTCTGGAAATTTTCTTGCATTGCCTTTTATTGCCTAGCCTGAAATTGCCCTGTCTGGAATTGCCTTGCTTTGGCTTGTCTTACCTTGCTTAATATTGTCTCGCCTAGAATTGTCTTTCATTGTCTTGCATTGTCTGAAATTTCCCTGCCTGGACTCTATCTGCCTTGTCTTGCCTTGCCTGAAATTGCTGTGCCTGAAACTGCCCTGCCTTGCCTTGCCTGAAATTCCCTTGCCTTGCCTTGCCTGGATCTGCCTTGCCTGCAATTTCTTTGCCTAGCCTTGCCTGGAATTTACTTGCCTGAAATTGCCTAGCATTAACTTGCCTTGCCAGGAATTTTC
The DNA here is from genome assembly GCA_004024885.1 of Saguinus imperator. Classification (NCBI taxonomy): domain Eukaryota; kingdom Metazoa; phylum Chordata; class Mammalia; order Primates; family Cebidae; genus Saguinus; species Saguinus imperator. The sequence continues at coordinate 72,378 of PVHO010008146.1, read as the reverse complement.
TTTCCTGGAATTGCCTTTCCTTGCCTTGCCTAAAATTGCCTTGGATTTCCTGGCCTTGTCTGGAATTGCCTTTCCTTGAATTGCCTTGCCTGAAATTGCCTTGCCTGAAATTGCCTGGATTTGCCTTTCCTGGAATAGCCCGGCCTTGCCCTACATGGAATTGCCTTGCCTGGAACTGCCTTGTCTTGCCTTGCCTGGATTTGCCTTGCCTTGCGTTGCCTTGATTTAATTTGCCTTTCCTGGAATTGCCCTGACTTGGCCTACGTGGAATTGCCTTGCCTGGAATTGCCTTGTCTTGCCTTGCCTTGCCTGGAATTGGCTTTTTGGCAATTGCCTAGCTTGGACTTGCCTTACCTTGTTTTTCCTTACCTTGTTTTCCCTTGCCTGAAACTTCACTGCCTGGATTTCCATGTCTCTTCATTTTGCGTTGCCTTGCCTTTCCTTGCCTGTAATTGCCTTGCCATTCCTTATCTTCACTTTCTTTGCCTTGCCTTTCCTTGCCTCGCCTGGTATTTTCTTGCCTTACTGGGAATTTTTTTGAGTTGCCTTGTTTTGCCTAGCCTGGAATTGCCCTGCCTAAAATTGCCTTGCCTTGGCTTTGCCCAGAACTGACCTGCCTTGCATTAAATTGTCTGAAAATTTCCTGTCTGAAATTTCACTGCCTTGCCTGGAATTTGCTTGTCTTTTCTTGCCTGGAATTGACTTTTCCAGAATTGCCTTGCATTGCCTTGCATTTCCTTGCATGTGATTGCCTTGCCTGGAATTTTCTTGCCTGGAATTGCCTTGCATTGCCTTTTTTCCCTTGCGTTACCTGGAATTTTCTATCCTGAATTTTTTTTGCCTTGCCTTGCCTGGAATTGCCTTGCCTCGAATTGACTCTCCTTGCCTTGCCTTGCCGTGCCTAAAATTGACTTTCCTGAAATTGCCTTGCCTTTCCTTGCCTTGCCTAAAAAAGCCTTGCCTGGCATTGCCCTAAATTGCCTTGCCCTTCCTTGCCTCGAATTGCCTTACTTAGAATTGCACTGCCTTTCCTTACCTTGACTTGCTTAGCCTAGAATTCCCGTGTCTGGAATTGCCTTGCCTTGCCTTGCCTCGTATTTCTTTGCTTAAAATTGCATTGCATTGCATTGTGTTGCCTTGCCTTGCCTTGTTTTGCTTTTCCTTGCCTGGAATTGCCCTGCCTTGCTTTCCCTGAAATTGCCTTGCCTGGAATTGCCTTTTATTGCCTTGCCATGACTGGAGTTGCCTTGTTTTGAATTGCCTTGCTTTGCCTTTCCTCACCTTTAATTGCCTTGCCTAGAATTTTCTTGCCTTGCATTGCCTTAGATTTCTTTGACTGGAATTGCCTTGTCTTACATTGAATTGCCTTGCCTAGAATTGCATTGCATTGCCTTGCCTTTCCTTGACGTCCCTGAAGTTGCCTTGTCTGGAATTGACTTTTCTTGCCTTGCCTTAAGTTAACTTGTCTGAAATTGCCTTGCCTTGTCTTGTTTTGCCTTGCCTGGAATTGCCTTGCCTTGTCTTGCCTGAAATCGCCTTGCCTGGAATTGCCTTCCCTGCAATTGCCTTGCCTGGAATTGCCTTGCTTTGACTTGCCTCAATTTGCCTTGCCTTTTATTGCCTGGAATTGACTTTCTCACAATTGCCTTGCATTGCCTTGCCTTTTCTTGCCTGGGATTGCCTTGCCTTGTATTGTCTTGCCTGGAATTGCTTTCCCTTGCCTTGGGTTGCCTTGCCTTGCCTTGTCTGGAATTGCCTAGCCTGGAATTGCCTTGTCTTGCCTGAAATTGCCTTGCCTGAAATTGTCTTGCCTGGAATTTCCTTTTTTTGCCTTGCCTTGTCTTGCGTTGCCTTGTTGTGCCTAAAATTTACTTTTCTGAAATTGCCTTGCGTTTCCTTGCCTTGCATAAAAGATCCTTGCATAGGATTGCCCTACATTTTCTTGTTCTGTCTTGACTGGAATTGCCTTGAAAAAAATTTCACTGCATTCCTTGCCATGCCTTGCCTAGCCTAGAATTACCTTGCCTGGAATTGCCTTTCCTTTCCTTGCCTTGCTTAGAATTTTCTTGCTTAAAATTGGCTTGCCTGAAATTGCCTTGCCTTGCCTTGTTTTGCTTTTCCTTGCTTGGAATTGCCCTGCCTTGCCTTCCCTGGAATAGCCTTGCCTGAAATTTCCTTGTCTTGCCTTGCCTTGACTAAAGTTTCCTTGTTTCAAATTGCCTTGCCTTGCCTTTCCTCTCCTGGAATTTTTTTGCCTAGAATTGCCTTGCCTTCCATTGCCCTGACTTGCCTTGACTGAAATTGCCTTGACTGGAATTGCCTTGCCTTGCCTTAGCTATAATTGCCTTGCCTAGAATTGCCTTTCCCTGCCTTGTCTTGCCTTGCTTTGCCTGGAATTGCCTTGCCTTAAATTGAGTTGCCTTTCCTTGCCTTATCCAGAATTTCCCTGCTTGAAATTGCCTTGCCTTGCCTGAAATTGCTCTGCTTGAAATTGCCCTGCCTTTCCTTTTCTTTTCTGGAATTACCTTGCCTTGCCTTCCTTTGCCTTGCCTTGACTGGAATTGCCCTGCATGGAATTGCTCTGCCTTGCCTGAAATTGCTCTGCATGGAATTGCCCTGCCTCGCCTTGCCTTTCCTGGAATTGCCTTGCCTTGCCTTGCCTTGCCTTGCCTTGCCGTGCATAAAATTGGCTTTTCTGAAATTGCCTTGGATTGCCTTGCCTTGCCTAAAAGAGCGTTGCCTGGAATGGCTTTATATATCCTTGCCCTGCCTTGCTGGAATTGCCTTGCTTAGTATTGCCCTGCCTTGCCTTGCCTTGCTTTGCCTTGCCTTGCCATTTCTTGCCTTGCCTGGAATTGCCTTGCTTGAAATTGCCTTGCATTGCATTGCCTTGTCTTGCCTGAAATTATTTTGCCTGGAATGTCTGTGCCTTGCCTTGCCTTTCCTTGCCTTGCCTGGAATTTCCTTACCTGGAATATTTTTGCCTTGCCTTGCCTTGCATTGCATTGCCTGGAATTGCCTTGATTGGAATTGTCTTGCCCTGCGTTGTCTTGCCTTGCCTGGTATTGCCTTGACTGGAATTGGCTTGTCTTGCCTTGTCTGGAGTTGCCTTCCCTGGAATTGCCTTTCCTTGTTTCACTGAAAATTACCTTGCCTGGGATTGCTTTTCCCTCCTTTCTCTTGCATTAATCTTTTCAGAATTGCCTCTCTGGCAATTGCCTTGCCTGCAATTGCCCTGCCTTCCATTTCCTGGAGTTGCCTTCTCTGGAATTCCCTTTCATTGCCTTACCTAAAATTACCTTGCCTGAAATTGCCTTTCTCTGCCTTGCCTTGCCTTGCCTTCCCTTGCCTTGCCTTGCCATGCCTAGAATTGTCTTGCCTGAAATTGCCTAGCCTGGAATTGTCTTGCATTGCCTTACCTGGAATTGCTTTGCCTGGAATTGCCTTGCATTGCCTTGCTTTTCCTTGCCTGAAATTGCCCTGCTGTGCTTTTTTTTGAAATAGCCTTATGTAAAATTTCCTTGTCTTGCCTTGCCTGGACAGAAATTCCTTTGCTTCAAATTGCCTAGCTTTGCTTTTTCTCGCCTGGAGTTTCCATGCCTAGAATTGCCTTGCCTTGCGTTGCCTTTTCTTGCCTCAACTGGAATTGCCTTGCCTGGAATTGTCCTGCTTTGCCTTAGCTGAAATTGCCTTGCCTGGAATTGGTCTCCTTTGCCTTGTTTTGCCTTGCCTTGATTTCCCTTGCCTGAAATTTTTGTCTTACTGGGAATTTTCTTGCATTGCCTTTCCTTGCCTAGGCCGGAATTTCCCTGTCTGAAATTGCATTGCTTTGGCTTGCCTTATCTTGCCTGGAATTTTCTTGCCTTGAATTGCCTTGCCTTGCCTTGCCTGAAATTTCCTTGATTTTTTTTGGCCTTGACTGGAATTGCATTTTCTGGTATTGCCTTGCCTCGCCTTGCCTGGGATTATCTGGCCTGGAATTGCCTTGCCTTGTTTTGCCTGGAGTTGCCTTGCCTGAAATTGCCTTGCCTTGCCTGCATTTGTCTTTCCTGGAATTGCCCTGCCTTGCCTTACATGAAATTGCCTTGCCTAAAATTGCCTTGCCTTGCCTTGCCAGGATTTGCCTTGCCTTGCCTTGCCTAGATTTGCCTTTCCTGGAATTGCACTACCTTGCCTTATGTGGAATTGCCTTGCCTGAAATTGCCTTGTCTTGCCTTTCCCTGCCTGGAATTTCCTTTTCTGAAATTGCCTAGCCTGGAATTGCCTTTCCTTGCCTTGCCTAGAACTGCCTTGCCTAAATTTGCCTTGTCTTACCTTGTCTTGCCTTGCCTTGCCTTTGCTCGCCTTGCCTTTCTTACAATTCCCGTGCCTGGAATTGCCTTGATTAAAATTGCCTTGCCTGGAATTGCCTTGCCTTTACTTGTCTTGATTTTCTGAGTCTTGCCTTTCCTTGTCTTGCCTGGTATTTTCTTGCCTTGCCTGAAATTTTTTTGCGTTGCCTTGCTTTTTCTAGCCTGGAATTGCCCTGCCTGGAATTTCCTTGTTTTTCCTGGAATTGTCTTGCCTATAATTGCCTTGCCTTGCATCACCTTGCCTGAAATTTTTCTGCCTGGAATTGCACTGCCTTGCCTTGCCTTGCCTGGAATTGACTTTCTCGGAATTGCCTTGCATTGCCTTGACTTTTCTTGCATGGGTTTGTCTTGCCTGGAATTGCTTTGTCTTGCCATGCCTTGCCTTGCCTTGCCTAGCCTGGAATTGCCTTGCCTGAAATTGCCTCTCCTTGCCTTGCCTTGCCTGAAATTGACTTTCCCAGAATTGCCTTGCATTGCCTTGACTTTTCTTATATGGGTTTGCCTTGCCTTGTCTTGCCTTGCTTGCCTTGCCTTGCCTTGCTTGCCTTGCCTTGCCTTGCCTTGCATAGCCTAGAATTGCCTTGCCTGAAATTGCCTCTCCTTGCCTTGCCTTGCTGTGCATAAAGTTGACTTTCCTGAAAATGTCGTGCGTTGCGTTGCCTTGCCTAAAAGAGCCTTGCATGGAATTGCCCTACATTGACTACCATGCCTTGCCTGGAATGGCCTTCCCTAGAATTGCGCTGCCATTGCTTGCCTTTCCTTTACCTAGAATTGTCTTGCCTAGAATTTCCTTTTCTTGCCTTGCCTGGAATTTTCTACCTTTGAATTGCCTTGCATTACATTGACTTGCCTTGCCTTGCTTTTTCTTGCCTGGAATTTCCCTGCCTTGCCTTCCTTGAAATAGCCTTGCCTGAAATTGTCTTGTGTAGCCTTGCCTTGACTGGAGTTGCCTTGTTTAGAATTGCTTTCTTTGCCTTTTATTACCTGGAATTGCCTTGCCTAGAATTGTTTTGCCTTGTGTTGCTTTGACTTGCCTGACCTGGTATTGCCTGGAATTGCCTTGTCTTGCCTTAGCTGAAACTGCCTTGACTGGAATTGCCTTTCCCTGCTTTGTCTCTTTTTGTGTTTCCTGAAATTGCATATTCGGCAATTGCACTGCCTGTAATTGCCCTGGTTGCATTGCCAAAAATTGTCTTGCCTGGAATTGCCCTACCTTGCATTGCCTTGACTAAAATTTCCCTGCCTGGAATTGCCCTATTTTGCCTTGCCTTGCCTGGAATTGCCTTGGTTTGCCTTGCATTTCCTTGCCTTAAATTGCCTTGCCTAGAATTGCATTGCTTTACCTTCTTTTGTCTTGCCTGAAATTGCCTTTTCTTACCTTGCTTAAGAATTACCTTGTCTGCAGTTGTCTTGCCTTTTATTCCCTTGGCTTGCCTTTCCTGAAATTCCCTTGCCTGGAATTGCCCTTTTTTGCCTTCCCTTGCCTTCCCTCGAATTGCCTTGCTTGGAAGTTTCCTGCCTTGCCTTGCCTCGAATTACTCTGCCTGGAATTGCCCTTCTTTGCCTTGGCTTTCTTTACTTCGAATTACCTTTCCTTGTATTGTCCTGCCTTGCCTTGTTTTGCCTTGCTGGGAATTGCTGTGCCTTGCCATGCCTAGAATTGCATTGTCTAGAATTGCCCTGCCTTGCCTGTATTTGTCTTCCCTAAAATTGCCTTGCCTGGATTTTACTTTTCTTGCCTTGCCTGGATTTGCCTTGCCTAGCCTTGCCTGGAATTTACTTGCCTGAAAATGCCTTGCAGTGACTTGCCTTGCCAAAAATGTTTTTGTCTGGAATTGCCTTTTCTTGCCTTGCCTGAAATTGTCTTGACTTTCCTGGCCTTGCCTGAAATTGCCTTTCCTGGTATTTACTTCCCTTGCCTTGCCTTGCCTGAAATTGTCTAGCCTGGAATTGCCTTGCCTTGTTTTGCCTGGAGTTGCCTTGCCTGGAATTGCCTTGCCTTTCCTTGCCTGCATTTGATTTCCTGGAATTGCTCTGCCTTGCCTTACTTGAAATTGCCTTGCATGGAATTACTTCGTCTTGTCTTGCCTAAATTTTCCTTTCCTTGTCTTGCCTTGCCTTGCCTGGATTTGCCTTGCCTGGAGTTACATTGCCTTGTCTTAAGTAAAATTGCCTTGCTGGAATTGCTTGTATTGCCTTGCTTTGCATGGAATTGCCTTTCTTGCAATTGCCTAGCCTGGAATTACCTTGCCTTGCCTAGAACTTCCTTGCCTTGCCTTACCTTACCTTATCTTGCCTTGCCTGGAACTGCCTTGTTTGAATTTGCCTTGTCTTACATTGTCTTGTCTTGCCTTGCCTTCCCTTCCCTTGCCTTGCCTAAAATTGCCTTGTCTGGAATTGCCTTGATTAAAATTGCCTTGCCTGGAATTGCCTTTCCTTTCCTTGTCTTGACTTTTTTTGCCTTGGCTTTTCTTGCCTTGCCTAAAATGTTTTTTAGTTGCCTTGCTTTGCCTAGCATGGAATTGCCCCGTCTGGAATTACCCTGACTTGGCTTGCCTTGCCTTGCCTGGAATTGCCTTGCCTTGTCTTTCCTGGAACTGACCTGCCTGCCATTACCTTGCCTGAAATTTCCCTGCCTGGAATTGCACTGCCTTGATTTGCCTTGCCTGGAATTGACTTGCCTTTCCTTGCCTGAAATTAACTTGCCTGGAGTTGCCTTGCATTGCCTTGCCTTTACTTGCATGGGATTGTCTTGCCTGAAATTGTCTTGTGTGGAATTGTGTTGCCTGAAATTGCCTTGCCTTGCATTGCCTGGAATTGCCTAGCCTGAAATTGTCTTGCCTTGCCTTGCCTGGAATTTTCTTGCCTGGAGTTTCCTTGCCGGAATTGACTCTTCTTGCCTTGTCTTGCCTTGCCATGCCTAAAATTGACATGCCTAAAATAGCCTTCCTTTGCATTGCCTTGCATAAAAGAGCCTCGCCTAGAATTGCCCTACATTGCCTTGTCCTGCCTTGTCTGCAATTGCCTTGCCTAGAATTGCGCTGCCTTCCCTTTCCTTGCCTTGCCTAGCCTAGAATTGCCTTGCATAAAATTGCCTTGCCTTGCCTAAAATTTTCTTGTTTGGAATTGCCTTTTATTGCATTGCGTTGCCTTGCCTTTCTTTTCCTTGACTGGATTTGCCCTGCCTTGCTTTACCTGGAATTGCTTTGCCTGGAACTGCCTTGCCTTGCCTTGCTTTGCCTTGACTGGAGTTGCCTTGTTTCGAATTGCTTTGTCTTGCCTTTCCTCGCCTGGAATTGCCTTGCCTAGAATTGTTTTGTCTTGCAGTGTCTTGGCTTGCTTTAACTGGAATTGTTGTGCCTGGAATTGCTTTGCTTTGCCTTAGCTGGAATTGCCTTGATTGGAATTGCCTTTTTCTGCCTTGCCTTGCCTGCCTTACCTGAAGTTGCCTTTCCAGAAATTTCCTTGCCTGGAATTGCCCTGCATTGCCTTGCACAAAATTACCTTTCTGGAAATTGCCTTGCCTGGAATTGCCCTGCCTGGCATTGCCAAAAAATTGCCTTTCTTTACATTGCCTTCCTTTGCCTGAAATTGCTTTCCTTAAAATTGCTTTGCCTTGCCTTACCTTGATTTGACTGGAATTGCCTTGCCTCAAATTGCCTTTCCTTGTCTTGCCTGGAATTATCTTGTCTGAAATTGCCTTGCCTTGCCTTTCGTGAAATGGTCTTGCTTGGAATTTCCATGCCTTGTTGAAAATTTTCTTGCATTGCCTTGCCTTGCCTAGCCTGAAATTTCCCTGTCTGGAATTGCCTTGTCTTGGATTACCTTGCCTTGCCTGGAATTGCCTTGCCTTCCCTTGCCTTCTCTGAAATTGTTCTGTCTGGAATTGCTTTGCCTTGCTTTGCCTTGCCTGAAATTGCCATACCTGGAATTGCTCTGCCTTGTCTTGCCTTTCCTGAAATTGCCTTCTTTTGCTGTGCCTAAAATTGTCTTTTCTGAAACAGCCTAGCATTGCCTTGCCTTTTCTAAAAAATCCTTGCCTGTAATAGCCTTGCGTTGCCTTTATTTGATTGGAATTACCTTTCCTGCAATTGCCCTGGATTGCCTAGCCTTGACTGGAATTTTTTTACCTGGAATTGCCTTGCATTGACTTGCCAGGCCAGGAAATTTTTGCTTAGAATAGCCTTGCTTTGCCTAGAATTGCCTGGCCAGAAATTGCCCTGCCTGGAATTGTATTGCCTTGCTTTATCTGGAATTGACTTGCCTGGAATTGCCTTCCATAGAATTTTATTGCCTTGCTTTGTCTAGAATTGCCTTCCCTGGAATTGTCTCCTTGCCTTGTCTTCCCTTGTCTTGCCTTGCCTGGACTTGCCTTGCATTACCTGGATTTAATTTTTCTGGATTGACCTTGGCTTGACTTGCCTGGAATTGCCTTGTTTTAATTTGCCTTGCTGTGTCTTGCCTAGGTTTGTCTTGCCTAGGTTTGTCTTGCCTGGATTTCCCTTGTTTTGCCTTGCATGGATTTCCCTTGCCTGCATTTCCCCTGTTTGGCCTTTTCTGGATTTTCCTTGCCTTGCCTTGCCTGAATTTCCCTTTCATGAATTTGCCTTCCCTTGTTTTGCCTGGATTTGCCTTACCCTGTTTTGCCTAAATTTGCCTTACGCTGTTTTGCCTGGATTTGCCTTGCCTTGCCTTGCCTGAATTTGCCTTGCCTTGTTTTGCCTGGATTTTCCTTGCCTCGATTTGCCTTGCCTTGCCTTGCCTGGATTTGCCTTGTCTTGCCTTGCCTAAATTTGTCTTTCCTTGCCTTGCCCGGATTTGCCTTCGCTTCATTTGCCTTCCCTTGCCTTGCCTGGACTTGAATTGCCTAGATTTGCCTTTTCTTGCCTTTTCTGGATTTACCTTGCCTTTTCTTGCCTGTATTTGCATTGTCTGAAGTTGCCTTGCCTTGACTTTCCTGGATTTTCCTGTCCTTGATTTGCCTTGCCTGGATTTGCTTTGCCTTGCCTTCCTTTGATTTGCCTGGATTTGCCTTGCCTTGATTTGCCTTGAGTGTATTTGCAGTGCCTAAATTTGCCTTGCGTTGCTTTGCCTAAATGTACCTTGCCTGGATTAGACTTTTTGTGATTTGCCTTGCATGGTTTTTCCTTGCCTTGCCTTGCCTTGCCTTGCCTGGATTTGTTTTGTCTTATCTGCCTTGCCTTGCCATGCCTGGATTTGCCTTGTGTGGATTTGCCTTGCCTGGCCTTGCCTTGCCTTTTCTAGATTAGCCTTGCCTGAATTTGCCTTGTTTTGCCTTGTCTGGATTTGCCTTGCCTGGATTTTTCTTGCCTTGCCTTGTGTGAAATTGCCTTGCCTGGATTTGCCTCGCCTTGCCTTGCATAAATTTGCCTTGCCTGGATTTGCCTGGCTTTGCATTGCCTTGATTTGCCTTGCCTAAAATTGCCTTGCCTTGCCTTGCCTTGTCTGGATTTGCCTTGCCTGGATTTGCCTTGCCTAGTCTTGCCTAGATTTGCCTTACCTTACTTTGCCTAGCTTTTCCTGGCTTCCCTTGCCTGGATTTGCCTTGCCTTGCCTTGCCTTGGTTTGCCTTGCCTGGATTTTCCTTGCTTTGCCTTGCGTGGATTTTTCTTTGCTGAATTGGCCTTGTTTGGCCTTGCTTGGATTAGGCTTGCCTGTATTTTTGTTGTCTTTTCTTGCCTGAATTTGCCTTGCTTGGCCTTGTCTGGAATTGCCTTGTTTTGCGATGTCTGGATCTGCCTTGCCTGGATTTGCCTTACCTTGCCTTGTCTGGATTTGCCTTTCCTGAATTTTGCCTTGCCTTGTCTTGGCTGGATTTTTTTGGCCTATATTTGCCTGGCCTGGGTTAACCTTTCCTGGATTTGCCTTTTTTGTATTTCCTGGATTTGCCTTGCCTGTGTTTGCCTTGCCTGGATTTTACTTGCCTTGCCTTGCTTTGCGTGGATTTGCCTTGCCTGAAATTGTCTTGCTTTGCCTTTCTTGTATTTGCCTTGACTGGATTTGCCTTGATGTGTCTTGCCTGCAGTTGCCTTGCTTGGATTTGCCTTGTTTTGCTTGCCTGGATTTGCCTTGCCTTGCCTTTCTTGGATTTGCCTTGCCTGGATTTGCCTTGCCTTGCCTTGCCTAAATTTGCCTTGCCTTGCCTTGCCTGGATTTGCCATGCTTAGATTTTCCTTGACTTGCCTTTTCTTGATTTGCCTTGCCTGGATTTGGCTTGCCTTGACTTAACTTAATTTGCTTTGCCTTGCCTTGCCTGGGTTTGCCTTGCCTTGATTTGCTTGCCTTGCTTTGCCTGGTTATGCATTGCCTTGATTTGCCTTACATTTTCTCTCCTGGATTTGTTGTGCCTAAATTTGCCTTGCCTGGATTTGCCTTGCCTGGATTTGCCTTGCCTTGCCTTGCTTGGACTTACCTTGCCTGGATTTGCCTTGCATTGCTTTTCCTGGATTTGCCTTTTCTTGCCTTGCCTGAATTTTCCTGGCCTGAATTTGTCTTGCCTTGTCTTTCCTGTATTTACCTTGCCTGAATTTGCCTTCTTTGTCTTGCCTATATTTGCCTTGCTTGGATTTGTCTTGTTTTGCATTGCCTAGATTTGCCTTGCCTCGATTTGCCTTGCCTTGCTATCCTGGGATTTGCCTTGCCTGGATTTGCCTGGATTTGCCTTGCATTTCCTTGCCTTGATTTGCCTTTCCGTGGCTTTTCTAAACTTGCCTTGTTTTTACTCTTCTGGATTTTCCTTGCCTTGCCTCGCTTGGGTTTGCTTTGCTTGGATTTACCTTGTTTTGTCTTGCCTGGATATGCCTTGTGCTGCTTTGCCTTGCATGAATCTTTTCTGCATTGCTTTGCCTTACTTTCCCGTGCCTTGCCTTGCCTGGATTTGCCTTGCCTTGTCTGAATTTGCCTCGCCTTGCATAAGTTTGTGTTGCCTTACCTGGATTTAATTTACATTGCCTGAATTTGCCTTGCCAAGCCTGAATTTGCCTTGCCTTGCCTTGATTTGCCTTGCCTCACCTTTCCTGGATTTGCTTGCCTTTACATGACTCAATTTGCCTAGACTGGATTTGCCTTGCCTTGCCTTGCCTGGAATTACCATTCCTGGATTTGCCTTCCCTTGCATTGCCTAGATTTCCCTTGCCTTGCCTTGCCTGGATGTGTCTTGCCTAGATTTGCCTTGCATTGCCTTGTCTGAATTTGCCTTGCCTGAATTTTGCCTTGCCTTGCCTTGCATGAATTTGCCTTGCCTGAATTTGCCTTGCCTTGTCTTGCCTAGATATTCCTTACATGGATTTTCCCTGTTTGCCTTGCCTGAATTTTTCTTTCCTGGATTTGCCTTACCTGGATTTGCCTTGCCTTGCCCTGAATGGATTTTTCTTGCCAGGATTTACTATGCCTTGTTTTGCCTGGATCTGCCTTGCCTGGGTTTGCTTTGCCTTCCCTTTCTTTGATTTGCCTTGCCTGGTTGTGCCTTACCTTGCCTTGCATGGATTTGCCTTGTCTGGTTTTGCCTTGCTTTGCCTGGATTTGCCTTGTCTTACCTTGTCTAGCTTTTCCTTGCCTTGCTGTGCCTGAATTTACCTTGTCTGGATTTGCCTTGCCTTGACTTGCCTAGATTTGCCTTGCCTTGCCTTGCCTAGATTAGCCTTGACTGCATTTGCTTTGTTTTGCCTTGTCTGGATTTGCCTTGCCTTGCCTTGCCTTGTCTTGCCTTGTATGGATTTTCTTTGCCTGGATTTTCCTGGCCTTGCATTGCCTTGATTTGCCTTGCCTAATATTGCCTTGACTTGACTTTCCTCGATTTGCCTTGCCTGGATTTGATTGCCTTGCCTTGCTTGGATTTGCTTATTTTGCCTTGACTGAATTTTCCATGCCTGTATTTGCCTTGCCTTGCCTTGCATTTATTTGCCTTGCCTAAATTTGCCATACCTTGCCTTGCCTGGATTTGTCTTGCCTGGATTTACCTTGCCTTGCCTTGCCTAGATTTGATTTGCCTGTATTTTCCTTGCTTTGCCTTGCTTGGATTGCTTTGCCTGGATTTGCCTTGCCTTTTTTTGCCTGGATTTCTCTTGCCTGGATTTGCCTTGGTTTGCCTTGTCGAGATTTGCGTTGCCTTCATTTGCCTTGATTTGCCTTGCCTGGATTTGAATTGCCTGGATTTGCGTTGCCTGAATTTACCTTGCTTTGCCTGGATTTTTCTTGCCTTGTCTTGTCTCTATTTGCCTTGCCTTGCATTTCCTGGATTTGCCTTGCCTTGCTATGTTTTACCTGGATTTGTTTTGCCATGTCTTGCCTTGTTTTGCCTTGCCTAGATTTGCCTTTTCTTTTCTGGATTTGCTTGCCCTGGATTTGCTTTGCTTTGACCTGCCTGTATTTGCCTTGCCTTGTCTTGCCTATGTTTGCATTGCCTGGATTTGCCTTGTTTTGCATTGCCTGGATTTGCCTTGTCTGAGTTTTCCTTGCCTTGCCTTGCCTTGCCTTACTTGGATTTGCCTTGCTTGGATTTGCCTTGCCTTGTTGTGCCTGTATTTGCCTTGGCTGGATTGGTTTTTTCTTGCATTGTGTTTATTTGCCTTGCCTTGTCTTTCCTGGATTTGTTTTGCCTGGATTTGCCTTGCCTTGCCTTGCCATGCCTGGATTTCCCTTGCCTCAGCTTCCCTGGATTTGCTTTATCTTGCCTTCTCTGGAATAACCTTGCTTTGCTTTGCCTGGATTTGCCTTGCCCTGCCTGGATTTGCCTTGCCTTGCCTTGCCATGATTTGCCTTACTTGCCTTGCTTAAATTTTCATTGCCTTGCCAAGATTTGCCTTGTCTTGCCTGGATTTACCTTGTCGTCCCTGGATGGGCCTTGCCTTTCTTTGCTCAGGTTTCACTTGCCTTGCCTTGCCTTGCCTTTATTTGCCATGCCTTGGCTTGCCTGGATTTGCCTTACCTTGCCTTGCCTTGCCTGGGTTATTTTTACCTTGTCATGCCTTACCTTGCCTTGTCTGTATTTGCCTTGGAATGCCTGAATTTGTATTGTCTGGATTTACCTTGCATTGACTGGCCTGCATTTGCCTTGCCTTATCTTGTTTAGATTTGCCTAACCTGGATTTGCCTTGTTTTGCCTTACCTGTATTTGTTTGGCATGAATTTGCCTTGTCTGGATTTGCTTTGCTTTGCCTTCTTGGTATTTTCCCTCTCTGGATTTGCCTTGCCTTCTATTGTCTAAATTTGCTTTGCCTTGCCTTGCCCAGATTTGCTTCATGGATTTATCTTGCCTTGCCTTGCCTGGATATGCGTTACCTTGCCTTGCCTTGCCTGGATTTGCATTATCTTGCCTTGCCTTACCTTGCCTTGCCTTGCCTTTCTTTGCCTGGATTTTCCTTGCCTTGTCTGGGTTTTTCTTGCCTTGCCTGGGTTTGCCTTGCCTTGCCTTGATTTGCCTTGCCTTGATTGGATGTGCCTTGATTTGCCTTCTCTTGCCTTGCCTGGATTTGCCATGTCTGAATTTGCCTAGCCTGGATTTGACTTGCCTGGATTTTCCATGCCTGGATTTGCCTTGACTTGATTTGCCTTGCCTGGATTTGCCTTGTGTTCTTTGGCATGGATTTGACTTGCGTGGATTTGACTCGCCTGGATTTGCCTTCCTTGCCTTGCCTTGCCTTGCCTTGCTTTGCCTGGATTTGCCTTTCCCGGATTTTCTTGCCTTACCTTGCCTGAATTTGCTTATCTGAATTTGTTTGCATTGCCTTGCCTGGATTTGCCTTGCCTTGCCTTTCCTTTTCTGTATTTGCATTGCCTGAATTTGCCTTGCCTGGATATGCCTTGCTTGGATTTGTTTTGCCTTGCCAAGCCAAGATTTGCCTTGGCTTGTTTTGCCTGGATTTTCCTTGCCTGGATTTGCCATGCCTTGCCTTGCCTGGATTTGCCTTGCCTGAATTTGTTTTGCCATTATTTACCTTGCCTTGCATTGCCTGGATATGCCTTGTTTTGCGTTGACTTACTCTCATTTACCTTTCCTTTCCTTTCCTCAGCTTGCCTTGCCTGGATTTGAATTGGTTTGCTTGGATTTGCCTTGCCTCACGTGGGTTTGCCTTCACATGCCTGGATTTATTTCACCTTCCCTGGATTTGCCTTGCCTGGATTTGGCTTGCCTTCTTTTGCTGGATTTGCCTTATCTTGTCTTGCCTTTATTTGCCATACTTTACCTTGTCTGGGTTTGTGTTTCCCTGCCTGGATTTGCATTGCATTGCTTAGATTTGCCTCGCTTTGCCACGACTTGCCTTGCTTTCCTGAATTTTTTTTTGCCTTGCCTGGATTTGCCTTGCCTTGCCACGACTCGCTTTGCTTTGCCTGGGTTTTCTTTTTCTTTCCTGGATTTGACTTGTCATTCTGCATTTGTTTTGCCGGGATTTACCTTGCCTTGACTTACCTGGATTTGCCTTGCCTAGATTTCCCTTGCCTTGTCTTGCATAGGTTTGTCTTGCCTGAATTTTTCTTGTTTGGCCTTGCCTAGATTTGCCTAGCCTGGATTTCCTTTGCCTGAATTTGCCTTGCCTTGCCTTCCTTGAATTTGCTTTGCCTGTATTTGCCTTGCTTTGTTTCACCTGAATTGGAATTGCCTGGATTTGCCTTGCATTGCCTTGCCCAGATTTGCATAACCTGAATTTGCTTTTCCTGGTTCTGCTTGGATTCACCTTGCCTGGTTTTGCCTTGCCTGGATTTGCCTTGCCTTTCCTTGCCTTGCCTTGCCTGGGTTTGCCTTGCCTTGCCTGGATTTGCCTTGCCTTGCTTGGATTTTCCTTGCCTTGACTGGATTTGCCTTGACTTGTTCTGATTTTTTGCATTGTCTGGATTTGCCTTGCCTTTCCTTGCCTGGATTAGCCCTTATTTGCGTTGCCTTGTTTTGCTTTGCCCTGCCTGGATTTTTTTTGTCATGCTTGGATTTGTCTTGCCTTGTCTTGTCACGATTTACCTTGCCTTGCCTGGATTTGCTTTGCCTTTACTGGATTTGCTGTGCCTTGCCTTGCTTGAATTTGCCATTCCCTTGCTTCGCATAGATTTTTCTTTCCTTACCTTGAATGGACTTGCCTTGTCTTGCCTTCCCTAAATTTTCCTTTTCTTGTCTTCCATTGCCTTGAATTGCCTAGATTTGTCTCGCCTTGCCTGAATTTGTTTTGCCTGGATATTTCTTGTCTTGACTTGCCTGGATTTGTCTTGCCAAGATTTGCCTTGCCTTGTCTTGCCTAGATTTTCCTTTCCTCGATTTTTCTCCTTTTGCCTTGGCTGGATTTGCCTTGCCTTGCCTTCCTTGGATATGAATTGACTGGATTTGCCTAGCCTTGCCTTGCCTGGATTAAGTTGCCTGAATTTGCCTTCCTTGCCTTGCCTTCCCTGGATTTTCATTGCCTAGATTTGGGTTGCCTTGCCTTGCCTTGTGTTGCCTGGATTAGCCTTACTTTGCGATTTCTGGATTTGCCTTGTCCTGCCGGGATTTGCCTTGCCTTGCCTGGATTTGTTTTGCCTTGCATGGATTTTCCTTCCCTGGATTTGCTTGCCTTGCCTTGCCTTGTGTGGATTTGCTTTGCCTTGCTTGCCTCGATTTTTCTTGCTTTGTCTTGTCTGAATTTGCATTGCCTTGCTTTACCTGGATTTGCCTTGACTTGCTTTGCCTTGACTTGTTTTGCCTTGCCTTTAATGAATTTGCCTAGCCATGTGTTGCCTTGCCTTGCCCTGCCTGGATTTGCTTGCCTTTTCTGGATTTGTTTTGCCTAAATTTACCTTGCCTTGACTTGCTTGGATTTGCCTTGTATGGATTTGTTTTGCCTTGTCTTACGTAGATTTTCCTGGCCTGGATTTGCCTTGTTTGGCCTTCCCGGAATTTTTGTTGCCTGGATTTTTCTTGCATAGGTTTGTTTTGCCTTGCCTTTTCTGAATTTGCCTTGCCTAGATTTGCCTTGCTTTGCCTTGCCTGGATTTGACTTACCTTGCCTTGCATGAATTTGCCTTGCCTGGATTTGCCTTGCCTTGCCTTGCCTTTCCTGAATTTGCCTTGTCTGGATTTTCTTGCCTTGCCTTGCCTAGATTTGCCTTGCCTTGCCTTACCTGCATTTGCTTTACCTTGCCTTGTCTTGATTTGCATTGCCTGCATTTTCTCTTACTTGACTTGCCTGGATTTGCCTTGTCTTGCCTTGCCTAGATTTGCCTTGCCTTGACTAGATTTGCCTTGCCTTGTCTCGATTTGGGTTGCCTTGATTTGCATTGCCTTGTTTTTATTTGATTTGACTTGTCTGAATTTGTCTTGCCTTGCCTTGCCTGGTATTACCTTATCCGAACTTGCCATGCGTTTTTTTGCCTGAATTTGCCTTACATAGATTTTCCTTGCCTTGCTTTTTCTGGATTTGCGATGCCTGGATTTACCTTACCTTGCCTTGCATGGATTTGTCTTGCCTTGTTTTGCATTACCTTGCCTTGCCCTGCCTTGCATTGCCAAGATTTTTCTTGCCTTGCCATGTCTGGGTTTGACTTGCCTTGCCTGGATTTGCCTTGCCTTTATTTGCCTTGCCTTGCCTTCCTGGGGTTTGCCTTGCCTGGATTTGCTTTGCCTTGCCTTTTCTGGATTTGCCTTGCCTTTCCTTGCCTTGACTAGATTTGCCTTGCCTTCCCTTGCCTGGATTAGCCTTACTTTGCGTTTCCTGGATTTTCGTTGCCTTGCCACAATTTGCCTTGCCTTGCCTTGCCGAAATTTGGGTGGCCCTGCCTGGACTTGCCATGCCTTGCCTTCTTTGGATTTGCTTTGCTTTTCCTTGCCTGGATTTTTCTTCCCTGGCCTTATCTGGATTTGCCTAGCCTTGTCTTGCCTTACCTTGCCCTGCCTAAATTTGCTTGCCTTCCCTGGATTTTTTTTGCCTGGATTTATCTTGCCTTGACTTGCTTGTATCTGCCATGTTTGGATTTGCCTTGCCTTGTCTTACCTAGGTTTACCTTGCCTGGATATGCTTGGTTTGGCCTTGCCTGAATTTTTGTTGCCTGGATTTCCCTTGCATAGATTTGCCTTGCCTTGCCTTTTCTATATTTGCCTTGCCTAAATTTGCTTTGCTTTGCTTTGCCTGGATTTGCCTTGCCTTCCTTTGTGTGGATTTTTCTTCCCTTGACTTGCCTGGATTTGCCTTGCCTTCACTGTATTTGCTTGCCTTGCCTTGCTTTGCCTTGCCTTGCCTAGATTTCCCTTGCCTTGTCTTCCCTTGCCTTTCCTTGCCTGGATTTTCCTTACCTTGCCTGGATTTACCTTGCCTTGACTTGCCTGTATTTTTCTTGTCAGAATTTGCGCTGTTGTGTCTTGCATAGATTTGCCTTGCCTGTATTTTCCTTGTTTGGCCTTGCCTGGATTTGCCTTGCCTGAATTTGACTTGCCACATCTTCCTGGGAAGTGCCTTGTCTAGATTTGCTTTGTCTTGCCTTGCCTGAATTTGCCTTGCCTTTATTTGTCTTGCCTTTTTTTCCTGGGATTTGCCTTGCCTTTCATTTTTTGAATTTGCATTGCCTGAATTTGCCTTGCCTTGTCTTGCCTAGATTTGTCTTGCCTTCCCTTATCTTCCTTATGTTACATCGCCTGGATTTGTCTTGCCCTGCCTAAATTTGCCTTGTCTTACCTTGATTTTTCTTGCCTTGCCACGATTTGCCTTGCCTTGCCTGGATTTGCCTTTCCTTGTTTTCCCTGGATTTTTCTTCCCTTGCCTTGCCTGGATTTGGCTTGCCTTGCCTTCACTGAATTTGCTTGCCTGCCTTGCCTTGCTTTGCCTGGATTATTGATTCCTGGATTTAGCTTGCCTTGATTGCCTGAATTTGCCTTGCCATGATTTGTGCTGCCTTGTCTTGCCTAGATTTGCCTTGCCTGGATTTTCATTGCCTGAATATGCCTTGCCTGGATTTGTTTTGGCTTGCCTTGCCTGGATTTTCCTTCCCTGTATATGCCTTGCCTGGATTTGTTTGGGCTTGCCTTGCCTGGATTTGCCTTGCCTCTCCTTGCCTGGATTTTTCTTTCCTGGAATTGCCTTGCCTTGACTTGCCTGAATTTTTCTTGCCTGGTTTTACCTTGCCTTTCCTTTCCTGGAATTGACTTGCCTGAAACTGGCTTCCCTTGCCTTGCTTGGATTTTCCTTGCCTGTATTTACCTTGCATTGCTTTGCCTGAATTTGCCTCGCCTGGATTTGCTTTTCCTTGCCTTCCTGGAAAGTGCCTTGCCTGGATTTGCCTTTCCTTGTTTTCCCTGAATTTTTCTTCTTTTGCCTTGTGTGGATTTGCCTTGCCTTTATTTTCCTTTCCTTGCCTTCCTGGGATTTGCCTTGCCTGGATTTGCCTTGCCCTGCCTTTCTGGATATGTTTTGCCTGAATTTGCCTGGCCTTGCCTTACCTAGATTTGTTTTGCCTTTCCTTGCCTGGATTAGCCTTACGTTGTGTTGCCTGAATTTGCATTGCCCTGACTGGATTTGCCTTGTCTTGCCTGGATTTGCCTTGCCTTTCCTAGATTTGCCTTGCCTATCCTAGATTTGACTTTCCCTGCATGGATTTGCTGTGTATTTTTTTGCCTGGATTTGCCTTGTCTTGCCTTACCTGGATTTGCCTTTCCTGGATTTGCCTTGCTTTGACTTGCCTGGATTTGCCTTGCCTTGCCTTGCCTGGATTTTTTTTGCCTGGATTAACCTTGCCTTGAATTACCTGGACTTTGATTGCCAGGATTTGCTTTGCCTTGTCTTGCCTAGATTTGCCTAGCCTGGATATTTCCTGTTTTTTCTTGCCTGAATTTACATTGCCTGGATTTGCCTTGCCTGAATTTGCCTTGCATTTTCTTTTCGGGATTTGCCTTGCCTGGAATTGCCTTGCCTTGCCTTGCCTGAATTTGCCTTGTCTTACCTTGCCTGAATTTGCCTTTCGTGGATTTGCCTTGCCTTACCTTGCCTGGATTTTTCTAGCCTTGCTTTGCCTTGTCTGAATTTGCCTTGCTTTGCCTTGCCTGGATTTGCCTTGCCTTACATTGCCTGGATTTTTCTTACCTGAATTTCCTTGTATTGCCTTGCCTAGATTAGTCTTTCCTTGCCTTGGCTAAGTTTTCCTTTCCTTGTCTTGCACTTATTTGCCTTGCCTTTCCTTGCCTGGATTTGCCTTGCCTTGTCTTGCCTAGATTTGCCTTGGCGGAATTTGCCTTGTCTTGCCTTGCCTAGATTTGTCTTGCCTTCCCTTGCCTGGATTAGCCTTATTTTGCATTGCCTGAATTTGCCTTGCCCTGCCTGGATTTGCCTTGCCTCACCACGATTTGCCTTGCATTGCCTAGATTTGATTTGCGCTGCATGGATTTGCTGTTCCTTGCCTTGCTTTGCTTAGATTTTTTTCCCTTGAAATGCCTAAATATTTATTTTCTTGCCTTCACTGGATTTGCCATGCCTTGTCTTGCCTTCCTTTGCCTTCACTGGATTTGCGTTGCCTTGCCTTGCCTTGCCTTCTCTTGTCTTTCCTTGCCTTGTCTGGATTTGTCTTGCCTTGTCTTGCCTTGCCTTGCCTGAATTTGCTTTGCCTTGCCTGGATTTGTTTTGCCTCGATTTACCTTGCCATGTCTTGACTAGATTTGCCATGCCTGGATATTTCTTGTTTGGTCTTGCCTGCATTTGCATTGCCTGGATTTGCCTTGCCTGGATTTGCCATTCTTTGCCTTATTGGGATTTGCCTTGAGTGGATTTGCATTGCCTTGCCTAGCCTGGATTTGCCTTGCCTTGCCTTGACTTGATTTGCCTTACCTGAATTTGCCTTGGATAAATTTACCTTGACTTGCTTTGTCTGGATTTGCCTTATCTGGATTTGCCTTGCCTTGCCTAGCCAGGATTTGCCTTGCCTTGCCTTGCCTGGATTTGTCTTGCCTTGACTTTCCTGGATTTGACTTGCCTTGCTTTGCCTGGATTTCCCTTGCCTTGGCTGGCCTTGCCTTTTCTTGACTGAATTTGCCTTGCCTGTATTTGTCTTGCCTTCCCTTGCCTGGATTTGCCTTGCCTTGCCTTGACTTGATTTGCCTTACCTGAAATTGCCTTAGAAAAAATTTACCTTGACGTGCTTTGTCTGGATTTGCCTTGCCTGGATTTGCCTTGAGTTGCCTTGCCTTTACCTGCCTGAATAAGCCTTGCCTTGCCTGGATTTACCTTGCCTTGCCTTGCCTGTATATGCCTTGTCTTGCCTTCCCTTTTTTGGATTTGCCTTGCTTGTTTTGCATTACCCTGCCTTGCCTTGCCAGAATTTAGCTTGCCTTGCCTGAATTTTCTTTGCCTTGCCTTGCCTGGGTTTGCCTTGCCTTGTCTTGATTTGCCTTGCATTTTCTGGATTTGCCTTGCCTTCCCTTAAGTGGATTAGCCCTACTTTGCGTTGCCTGGATTTGCCTTTGCCTGCCTGGATTTGTCTTGCCTTGCCTAGATTTTTCTTGTTTTGCCTTGCCTGAATTTGCATTGCCTGGATTTGCCTTGCTGTGCTTTGCATCAATTTCCCTTGCCTTGTCTTGCCTTGCCTTCTCTTGCCTTCCCTTGCCTTCCCTTGCCTGGATTTGCCTTGCCTTGCCTTGCCTGGATTTGTTATGCCTGGATTTAACTTGCTTTGACTTGCCTGGATTTTCCTTGCCAGGATTTACACTTCCTTGACTTTTCTAGATTTGCCTTGCCTGAATTTTTCTTGTTTTGCCTTGCCTAAATTTTCCTTGCCTTGCCTTCCTGGGAAGTGCCTTGCCTGGATTTGCCTAGTTTAGCCTTGCCTGGATTTGCCTTGCCTTTATTTTCTTCACCTTGCCTTTTTGGGATTTGCCTTGCCTGGGTTTGCCTTTTCTTTCATTGCCTGGATTTGCTTTGCCTCGCCTTGCCTGGATTTGCCTTGTCTAGTTTTCCTGGATTTGCCTTGCATGGATGTGCCTTGACTTGTTTTGCCTGGATTTGCCTTGCTTTGCCCTGCCTGAATTTGCCTTGCCTTGCCTTGCCTGGATTTGTCTTTCCTGAATTTGCCTTGTCTTGCCTTGCCTGGATTTGCCTTGCCTTGTCTTGCCTGGATATGCCTTGCCATTTTTTGGCTTGCCATGCCTTGTCGGGATTTGCCTTGCTTTAAATGGATTTGTTTTCCGTGGGTTTACCTTCTCTTTACTTGCCTAGATTTGCCTTGACTTGTCTTGCCTAGGTTTGCATTGCCTGGATTTGCCTTGTATTGCCTTGTCTGTATTTGTTTTGCCTAGGTTTGCCTTGCCTTGCTTTACCTGGATTTACCTTGCCTGGATTTGCCTTTTCTTGCCTTGCCTGGATTTGCCTTCCCTTTCCTTGCTTTGATTTGCCTTACCTGGATTTTCCTTGCCTTGCCTTGCCTTTCCTGGATTAGCCTTGCATTGTATTGCCTGAATTTGCCTTCCCTTGCCTTGCCTGGATTTGCCTTTCCTGGATTCGCCTAGTTTTGCCTTTCGTGGATTTGCCTTGTTTTGCCTTGCCTGGATTTGCTTTGCCTGAATCTACCTTACCTTGCCTTGCCTAAATATGCCTTGCCTTTCCTTGCTTTGCCTGAATTTTTCTTGCCTTGTCTTGTCTTACCTTGCCTTTCCTTGCCTAGATTTGCCTTGCCTTGCCTGGGTTTGCCTTGCTTTGCCTGGGTTTAATTTGCCTTGCTTGTATTTGCCTTGCCTTTCCTGGGTTTGCCTTGCCTTTATTTGCATGGATTTTTTTTACCTTGCCTTGCCTGGATTAGCCTTTTTTTCTTTGACTTGATTTGCCTTTCCCTGCCTCGATTAGACTTGCCTTGCCTGGATTTGCCTTGCCTTTTTAGGATGTGCCTTGTCTTGCCTGAATTTGCCTTGTCTTGCCAAGATTTGCCTTCCCTTGCCTGGATTTGCCTTTTCTTGCCTTGATTTGCCTTGCCTGCCTTTGCCTTTCCTTGCCTTTCCTGGATTAGCCTTGCCTTAATTTTCCTTGGCTTGCCTTGCCTGGATTAGCATTGCCTGGATTTGCCATGCCTGGCCTTGCCTGGATTTGCCTTGCCTGAATTTGTCTTGCCTTGCTTTTTCTGAATTTTCGTTGCCAGGGTTTGCCTTGCTTTTGTCATGCCTGGATTTGCCTTGCCTTGGTGTGCCTCGATTTGCCTTGCCTGGATTTGACTTTCCTGGACTTGCCTTGCCTTACCTTGCCTGGGATGGCCTTGTCTTTTTTTGCCTGGATTTTCTTTGCCTGTATTTACCTTGCCTTGCCTTGTCTGGATATGACTTGCCTTGCCTGGAATTGCCTCGCCTTGCCTTACTTTGTCTTGCCTTGCCTTGCCTTTCCTGGGTTTGCCTTTCCTTGCCTTGTGTAGATTTGACTTTTTTTGCCTTGTCTGGATTAGCCTTACTTTGCCTTGCCTAGATTTGCCTTGCTCTGCTTGGATTAGCCTTACCTTGCCTGGATTTTCTTCACATTGTCACCGTTTGCCTTGCCTTGCCTGGATCTGCCTTGACTTTCCACGATTTGCCTTGCATTGCCTGGATTTGCCTTGTCATTCCTGGATTTGCCTTGCCTTTCTTTGCGTGAAATTTTTTCTGCCTTTCCTTGCCTGGATTTGCCTTGCTTTGCCTTGCCTAAATTTTTTTTGCCTTCTCTTTCTTTGCCTTATCTGTATTGGCCTTGCCTTGACTTGCCTTGCCTTGCCTGAATTTGCTTTACATTGCATGAATTTTTTTTTGCCTGTATTTACCTTGCCTTGTCTTGCATGCATTTGCTTTGCCTGAATTTGCCTTGCCTTTTCATGCCTAGATTAGCCTAGCCTAAATATTCCTTAATTTGTCTTGCCTGGATTTGCCTTGACTAGATTTGCCTTGCCTTGCCTGGCCTGAATTTTCCTCACCTGGATTTTCATTGCCTTGCCTTGCCTGGATTTGCCTTATCTTAACTTGCTTTGGTTTGCCTCACCTTGTCTTGCCTGGATTTGCCTTGTGTGGATTTGAAGTTCTTTGCCTTGAATAAATTTGCCTTGCCTAAATTTGCCTTGCCTTGCTTTAATTTGCTTTGCCTTGCCTTCCCTTGCCTTGCTTAAATATGCATTGTTTGAATTTGTCTCGATTTGCCTTGACTTGCTTTGCCTGTATTTTTTTTTTGCCTTGCATTTTTTGGATTTGCCTTGCGTGAATTTGCCTTTCCTTGCATTACCTGCATTTGTCTTGCCTGGATTTGCCTTGCCTTGCCTTGTCGTGCCTTACTTTGCCTTTCCTTTCCTTGCCTTGCCTGGATTTGTCTTGCTTTGCCTGGATTTACCTTGCCTTGCCTGGATTTAATTTGCCTTGCCTGAATTTGCCTTGCCTTGCCTTGCATGGGTTTGTCTTGCCTTGTCCTGCATTGATTTTTCTTACCTTGCTTTGTCTGGATTATTCTTTCTTTGTCTTGCCTGTATTTGCCTTGCCCTGCCTGTATTATTTTTGCCTTGCCTTGATTTTTCTTGCCTTGCCACGATTTGCCTTGCCTTTCCTAAATTTGCTTTCCCTTACCTAGATCTGCCTTACCTTTCTATGATTTGCCTTGCCTTGCCTGTATTTCCCTTGCCTTGACTGGATTTGCCTTGCCTTGCCTTGCCTTGCCTGAATTTACTTTCTATTGCCTTGCCTGGATTAGTCTTACTTTGCATTGCCTGGATTTGCCTTGCCTTGCCACAATTTGCTTCCTTTGTGTAGATTTGCCTTGCTTTGCATGGACTTGCCTTGCCTTGCCTGGATTTGCCTTGCCTTGTCTTGCCTGGATTTGCCCTGCCTTGTCTTTCCTGGATTTGCCTTGCCTTTCCTTGTCTGGATTTGCCTTGCCTTGCCTTGCCTAAATTTGTTTTGCCTGGATTTATCTTGCCTTGCCTGAATTTACCTTGCCTTGCCTTGCATGGGTTTGTCTTGCCTTGTCCTGCATTGATTTTTCTTACCTTGCTTTGTCTGGATTATTCTTTCTTTGTCTTGCCTGTATTTGCCTTGCCCTGCCTGTATTATTCTTGCCTTGCCTTGATTTTTCTTGCCTTGCCACGATTTGCCTTGCCTTTCCTAAATTTGCTTTCCCTTACCTAGATCTGCCTTACCTTTCTATGATTTGCCTTGCCTTGCCTGTATTTCTCTTGCCTTGACTGGATTTGCCTTGCCTTGCCTTGCCTTGCCTGAATTTACTTTTTATTGCCTTGCCTGGATTAGTCTTACTTTGCATTGACTGGATTTGCCTTGCCTTGCCACAATTTGCCTTCCTTTGTGTAGATTTGCCTTGCTTTGCATGGACTTGCCTTGCCTTGCCTGGATTTGCCTTGCCTTGTCTTGCCTGGATTTGCCCTGCCTTGTCTTTCTTGGATTTGCCTTGCCTTTCCTTGTCTGGATTTGCCTTGCCTTGCCTTGCCTAAATTTGTTTTGCCTGGATTTATCTTGCCTTGCCTGAATCTGCCTTGCCTTGCCTCAATTTGCCTTGCCTTGCCTTGCCTTCCCATGCCTTGACTTCACTTGCCTTGCCTATATTTGCCTTGCATTGCCTTGCCTTGCCTTCCCTTGCCTTGCCCTGTCTTTCCTTGCCTGGATTTTCCTTGCCTTGCCTTGACTTACCTTGCCTTGCCTTGCCAAGATTTGCCTTGCCATGCCCGGATTTGCCTTGCCTTGCCTGGGTTTGCCTTGACTTGCCTTGTCTGGAATAGCCTTTTTGCCTTGCCTGGATTTGCCTTGCCCTGCCTGGATTAACCCTCCTTTGCCTGGATTTCCCTTGCCTTTTCACAATTTGCCTTGCCTTGCCTGGATTTGCCTTGCCTTGCCTGGGTCTGCCTTACCTTGCCAAGATTTGTTTTGCCTTGCCTGGATTTCTTTTGCCTTGCCTGGATTTGCCTCGCCTTGCTTTTTCAGGATTTGCCTTTTTTTGATTTGCCTGAATTTTTCTTGTCTTGCCTTGCCTGAATTTACATTGCCTTGCCTTGACTGGATTAACCTTTCCTTGCCGTGCCTGGATTAGCCTTACTTTGCATTGCCTAAATTTGCCTTGCCCTGGGTGGATTTGCTTTTGGTTGCCTAAATTTGCCTTGCCTTGCCACGATTTGCATTGCCTTGTCTGAATTTGCCTTGCCTTACATGTTTTTTTTTTTGCCTTGCCTGGATTTGCCTTGCCTTGCCTTGCCTTGCCTGGATTTGCCTTGCCTTGCTTTGCCTGGGTTTTCCTTGCCTTGTCTTGTCTGGATTTGCCTTGCGTTGCTTTGCCTGAATTTGCCTTGCTTTGCCTTGCCTTGCCTTGCCGGATTTACATTGCCTTTTCTTGCCTTGCCATGCCTTGCCTGGATTTGCCTTGCCTTGAATGGATTTGTTTTGCCTGGATTTGCCTTGCCTTGACTTGCCTAGATTTGTCTTGCCTTGCCTTGCCTTGCCTAGGTTTGCATTGCCTGAATTTGCCTTGTATTTTCTTGCCTTAATTTGCCTTGCCTAAATTTGCCTTGTCTGGATTTGACTTGCCTTGCTTTGCCTGGATTTATTTTGCATGGATTTGCCTTCCCTTTCCTTGCCTAGATTTGCCTTGCCTGTACTTGCATTTCCTGGATTTGGCTTGCCTTTTTTAGCCTTGATTTGCCGTACCTGGATTTGGTTTGCCTTGCCTTGTCTTGCCTGGATTTGCCTTGCCTTGCCTTGCCTTGCCTGGATTTGCATTGCCTTGCCTTTCCTGGATTTGCCTTGCCTGGATTTGCTTTGCCTGTATTTACCTTGCCTAAATATGCCTTGCCTTGCCTTGACTGGCCTTGCTTTGCCTTGCCTTGCCTGGATTTTTCTTTTTTTTTATTTTGCCTTACCTTGCCTTACCTTTCCTGGATTTTCCTTGCCTGGCCTGCTTTTGCCTTCCCTTACCTTGCCTGGATTTAATTTGCCTTTCCTGGATTTGCCTTTTCTTTCCTGGGTTTGTCTTGTTTTATCTTGCATGAATTTTTTTGACCTTGCCTTGCCTGGATTAGCCTCTCGTTTCCTTGCCTAGATTTCCCTTGCCCTACCTGGATTAGCCATGTCTTGCTGGATTTGTCTTGCCTTGCCATGGTTTGCCTTGCCTTGCCTGGATTTGCTTTACCTTGCCTCGTTCTGCCTTTCCTTTCCACGATTTGCCTTACTTTGCCTGGATTTGCCTTACCATGAATGGATTTCCCTTGCCTTGCCTTGCCTTGCCTTGCCTTGCCTTGCCTTGCCTTGCCTTGCCTTGCCTTGCCTTGCCTTGCCTTGCTTTGCCTTGCCTTGCCTTGCCTTGCCTTGCTTTGCCTTGCCTTGCCGGGATTTGCCTTGCCTTCCTTTGTGTGGATATTTTTTGTTTTCCCTTGCCTGGATTTGCCTTGCGTTTTTTTGCCAGGAATTTTTTTCCTTGCCTGGCCTAGATTTGCCTTGCCTTGCCTTCTCTGGATTTGCCTTGCCTTGCCTTGCCTTGCCTTACTTTGCCTTGCCTGGATTTGCCTTGCATTGCCTGGAATTCTTTGCCTGCATTTACCTTGCCTTGTCTTGCATGCATTTGCTTTGCCTGGATTTGCCTTGCGTTTTTATGCCTAGATTAGCATTGCCTGGATTTGCCTTGCTTTGACTTGCCTGGATTTCCCTTGCCTGGATTTGCCTTGCCTTATTTTGCCTGGATTTTCCTCGCCTTGATTTGCATTGCCTTGCCTTCCCTGGATTTGGCTTGCCTTGACTTGCTTTGATTTGCCTTGCCTTGCCTTGCCTGGATTTGCCTTGTGTGGATTTGCAGCTCCTTGCCTTGCATGGATTTGCCTTGCCTGGATTTGCTTTGCCTTTTCTTGCCTTGCCTAATTTGCTTTACCTTTCTTTCCCTTGCCTTGCCTGAATTTGCATTGTTTGGATTTGCCTCAATGTTCCTTGCCTTGCTTTGCCTGTATTTATCTTGACTTCTTTTTTGGATTTGTCTCACCTGTATTTGCTTCTCCTTGCATTACCTTCACTTGCCTTGCCTAGATTTGCCTTGCCTTGTTTTGCCTGGATTAGCCTTGCCTGAATTTGCCTTGCCTTGCCTTGTCTGGATTTGCCTTGCCTTTCATTTCCTGGATTTGCCTTGCCTTGCCTTATTTGGATTTGCTTTGCCTGAATTTACCTTGTCTTGCCTTTCCTGGATATGCCTCGCCTTGCCTTGCCTTGCATTACCTTGTCTGGATTTGCCTTTCCTTTCCTTTCCTGGATTTGCCTTGCCTTGCTTATTTGGATTTGCTTTGCCTGAATTTACCATGTCTTGCCTTTCCTGGATATGCCTCGCCTTGCCTTGTCTTGCCTTACCTTGCCTGGATTCGCCTTGCCTTGCCTGGATTTGCCTTGCCTTGCCACTATTTCCATTGTATTGCCTGGATTTCCCTTGCTGTGCTTGGATTTGATTTGCCTTGCCTCGCTGGAATTTGCCTTGCTTTCCTTTGCATGAATTTTTTTAATTTACGTTGCATGAATTTGCCTTGCTTTGTTTTGCCTGGAATTTTCTTTTTTTTTTTTTTTGCCTTGTCTGGATTTGCCTTGCCTTGCCTTGTCTTGCCTTGCCTGGATTTCCCTTGCCCTGTTTTTTTCTGAATTTATTTTGCCTTGCCTTGCCTTGACTGGATTTGCTTGCCTAAATTTACCTTCTCTTGCCTTGCCTGGATATAACTTTTTTTGCCTTGCCTTGTCTTACCTTGCCTGGATGTGCCTTGCCTTGCCTTGCCTTACCTTGCCTTGCCTGGATTTGCCTTGCCTTGTCTGGGTTCGCCTTGCCTTGCCTGAATTTAATTTTTCTTCCCTGGATTTGCCTTGCATGGGTTTTTCTTACCTTGCATTGCCTGGATTATCCTTTCTTTGCCATGCCTGGATTTGCCTTGCCCTGCCTGGATCATCCTTGCATTGCCAGGATTTGCCTAGCCTTGCCACGACTTGCCTTGCCTTTCCTGAATTTGCTTTCCATTGTCTGAATCTGACTTGCCTTTTCACGATTTGCCTTGCCTTGCTTGTATTTTTTTTGCCTTGACTGCATTTGCCTTGCCTTGCCTTGCCTTGCCTTGTCTTACCTTGCCTTGTCTTGCCTTGCCTTACCTTGCCTAGATTCGCCTTGCCTTGCCGGGATTTGCCTTGCCTTGCCTTGCCTTGCCTTGCCTTGCCGGGATTTACCTTGCCTTGCTTTTCCTGGATTTTTCTTGCATTGCCTTGTCTGGATTTGTTTTTCCTTGTCTTGCTTTGCCTTGCCTTGCCTGGATTTTTCTTGCATTTCCTGGATTTTTTGCCTGGATTTACCTTGCCTTTTCTTGCATGCATTTGCCTTGCTTGGATTTACCTTGCCTTTTCTTGCCTAGATTTGTGTTGCCTAGGTTTCTCTTGTTTTACCTTGCCTGAATTCGCCTTGCCTGAATTTTCCTGGCCGTTTTTTTCCTGGATTTGCCTCGCCTTGCCCTGCCTGGATTTGCCTCATGTGGATTTGCAGTTTCTTGCCTTTTCTGGATTTGCATTGCCTTGCCTTTCCTTGCCTGGATTTACCTTTTCTTGTATTTCCTTGCCTTGCCTAGATTTGCATTGCTTGGATTTGCCTTGATTTGCCTTGCCTTGCTTTACCTGGATTTTTCTTGCCTTCTCTTGCCTGAATTTTCCTTGCCTGTATTTTCTTTGTTTTAATTTGCCTTGCCTAACCTTGCCTGCATTTACCTTGCCTGGATTTACCTTTTCTTGCATTGCCTGCATTTGCCTTTCCTGGATTTGCCTTGTCTTGCCTTTCCTGGATTTGCCTTGCCTGGATTTGCCTTTTCTTGCCTAGACTGCATTTGTCTTGCCGGAATTTGCCTTGCCTTGCCTTGCCTAGATTAGCATTGCCTAAATTTGTTTTTTCTTGCCTTGCCTAAGTTAGCCTTGCCTGGATTTGCCTTTTCTTGCCTTGTCTGGGTTTGCCTTGGCTGGATTTGCCTTTCCTTGTCTTGCCTGCATTTGTCTTACCTGTATTTGCCTTGCCTTGCCTTACCTGGATTGCCATTGCCTGAATTTGCCTTGTCTTGCCTTGCCTGGATATTTTTTGTCTGAATTTGCCTTGCCTTGCCTTCCCTTGCCTGGAATTTTTTGCCTGGATTTGACTTGCCTTGTCTTGGCTGGATTTTCCTTGCCTGAATTTGCCTTTACTTGCCTTGCCTGGATTTATGTTGCCTGGATTTGCCTTGCCTTGCCTTCCCTGGATTTGCCTTGCCTGGATTTTCCTTTCCTTGCCTTGCCTGGATTTGCCTTGCCTTGCCTTGCCTTGCCTCAATGTGCTTGCCTGGATTTGCCTTTCCTTGCCTTGCCTTGTTTCGATGTGCCTTGCCTGGATTTGCCTTTTCTTGCCTTGCCTGGATTTGCCTTGCCTGGATTTGCCTTGCCTTGTTTTGCCGGGATTAGACTTGCCTGGATTTGCCTTGACTTGCCTTACCTGGATTACCATTTCTTGGATTTTCCTTGCCTGAATTTTTCTTGCCTTGCCTTGCCTAAATTTTTTTTGCCTGGATTTGCCTTGTCTTTCATTGCCTGGATTGGTCTTGCCTCGATTCACACATGTGGAATTGTAAGTAGTAAATTTTGTATGGCCCCTTTTTCATAGCCTTATTAAATAATGTATACCTGGAGAAAAATTTGGAGTCTCTTTCATATAGACATTCATTCAGAGCACAAGTAAAGAATGCAGTACTGTGGAGTGGCCAGGTGTTTATTTGCTTTGGCCACACATTCAGAACATCAGTGAATAATACACGCCTGTGGTAGACAGGAGTCTATTTCATGAGCCCCCTCATTCAGAGGCTGAGTAAATAATACACACCTGGGGAATAGTCAGGAATCTATTATATATTTCCACGTATTCAGAGCCTCAGTGAGTAATGCTCACCCGGGAAATAGTCAGGAGTCTATTTTATATGGGAACTCTTTCAGAGACTTCCTGAATAATGCACACATTGGGGAGAGTCCAGAATCTGTTTCTTATGGCCACTCATTGAGACCCACAGGAAATAGTGCACACTTGGGGAATCGTCAGGAGTCTATTTTATATGGCAACTCATACAGAATCTCAGTGAATAAAACACACCTGGGGAATAGTCAGGAGTGTATTTCAATTAAGTACACATTAAGAGGCTCTGTGAATTATACACAGTTGGGAAAAATCAGGAGTCAATTTCATCTGGCCTCTCACTCAGAGCTCCATTGAATAAGGCACTCGTGCAGAATCATCAGAAGCCTAATTGATATAGCTACTCATTCAGAGACTCTCTGAATAATATGCACCTCGGAAATATTTAGCTGTCTATTTCATATTATCACTGATTCAAAGCCTTAGTAAATAACGCATACCATACGTAGGGAGTACTCAGCAATTTGTTTCTTATGGACACTCATTCAAGGCTTCACTGAAGAATACACACCTGTGGAATAGTCAGGAGAATATTTTATATAGCCATTCATTCAGAGCCTCCGTGAAGCATGCAAGCCTGAGGAGTACTGAGAATTTTATTTTAAGTGATACTTTTTTCAAAACCTCAGTGCATAATACACACCTGGGGAATAGTCAAGGGTCTATTTCATATGGCCACTCATTGAGAGCCTCAGTGAATGACACACACTTGGAAAATAATCAGGATTCTGTTTCATACGACCAGTATTGAGAGCCAAACTGAATAACGGACACCTCGGAAATAGTGAGGAGTCTGATATAAACACTCTTTCATTGCCTCAGTGAATAATACACACCAGGGAAATACTGAGGGGTCTTTTTAATATTGTCCCTCCTTCAGAGCCTCTCAAAGTAGTGCAAGTTTGGGTAATTGTCAGTTTATTTAGAATGGCCACTCATTCAGAGATTCAGTGAAAAACACACCTAGGGAATAGTGAGAATTCTATTTCCAATGGCCACACATTCTGAGCCTCAGTGAATAATGCACACCTGAGGAATAGTCAGGAGTCTATTCCATAGGCCCACTCCTTCAGAGTCTGACTGAATAAACCACCCCTGTGGAATACTAAGAGATCTATTTCATATAGCCCCTCATT
This sequence comes from Saguinus imperator, assembly GCA_004024885.1. Taxonomy (NCBI): domain Eukaryota; kingdom Metazoa; phylum Chordata; class Mammalia; order Primates; family Cebidae; genus Saguinus; species Saguinus imperator. The sequence goes on along the minus strand of PVHO010008146.1, from coordinate 41,013 downwards.
TTGAGCCTCACAGAATAATACACACCTGGGTAACAGCCAGAAGTTTATTTCTTCAGGTCAATCATTCAGAGGCTCAGTGAATTATACACACCTGGGAAATAGTCAAAAGTCTACTTCATGTTTCTCCTTATTCAAAGCCTAAGTGAACAATGAACACCTGTTGAGTCCTCAGGAATGTATGTCATATGGCCACACATTCAGCACCTCACCAAATAATACACATGTGGGAAATAGTCGGGATTCTGTTTAATCTGGATACCCATTTTGAGACTCACTGAATAACCTATACATGTAGAATAGTGAGGAGTCTATTTCATATTGCCCCTACTTCTGAGCTTTACTGAGTAATACACACCTGGGGAATTGTCAGGAGTCTATTTTGTATGGCCTGCATTCAGAGCTTCATTGAATAATGCATACCTGGAGAAAAATTTAAAATCTCTTTCAAATGGCCATTTATTCAGAGCGTCGTTGAATAATGTACACATGTGGAGTAGCCAGATACCTATTTCCTTTGGCCTCACATTGAGAACCTCAGCGAATCATACACATCTGTGGAATAGACAGGAGTCTATTTCAAACGGCCACTCATTCAGTGTCCGTGTGAATAAAACCCACCTGGAGAATAATTAGGAGTCTATTTGACATTGCTTTCCATGCATAGCCTCAGTGAATAATCCACACCTGGGGAACAGTCAGCAATCTATTTCATAGGGATACTTTTTCAGAACCTCCCTTAATAATGCACATATGGGGGATATTCAGAAGTCTATTTCACATGGCCACTGCTTCACAGCATCCGTGAGTAATGCATACCTGGGGAGTACTCAGCAATATATTTTATATGGCCACTTATTGAGCACTTCAGTGAACAATGCACACCCGGGGAATAGTCAGGATTCTATTTATTATGGTCACTCACTTAGACCTTCACTGAATAATGCACACGTTTGGAATAGTCAGAATTCTCTTTCATATGGTCACTCATTCAGAGTCTCACTGAATGGTACACACCTGTGGAATTGTCAGCAGTCTATTTTATATTTTCACACATTCAAAGCCACAGTAAATAAAGCATGCCTGGGAGTACTGAGGATTCTATTTCAAGTGATCCCTCATTCATAACCTCAGTGGAGAATACACACATGGGGAATATTCAAGGCTCTATATCATATGTCCACTCATTTAGAGCCTCAGTGAATGACACACATCTGGAAAATAATCAGTATCTTATTTCATATAACCTGTGATCCAGGGCCAAACTGAATATTGGACACCTTGTGAATAGCCAGGTTTCTCTTTTATATGGACATTCTTTCAGAGGCTCAGTGAATAATACACACCAGGGAAATATTGATTAGGTTATTTTATATTGATACTCATTCAGAGCCCCCCAAATGGTGCAAGTTTGTGGAATTGTCAGGAGTTTATTTACAGTGTCCTCTCATTCACATTTTTATTGAATAATGCATACCTGGATAAATCTTGGAGTCTCTTTCACATGGCCATTCATTCAGAGCATCACTGAAAAATGCACACTTGTGGAGAAGCAATGTGTCTATTTTCTTTGGCGACATATTCAGAACATCAGTGAATAATACACACCTGTGGAATAGTCAAGAGCCTATTTTATATGGCCCCTCATTCAGATACCCTGTAAATAAACCACACCTAAAGAATAGTCAGGAGTGTATTTCTTATTGAAACTCATTCAGAGCCTCTGTGAATAATGCACTCCTGGGAAATAGACAGGAGTGTATTTTATATGCACACCTGTGGAGTACTGAGGATTCTATTGTAAATAATAGACACGTGGGGAATAGTCAATGGTCTGTTTTATATGATCACTCATTCAGAGCCTCACTGAATAGTACACACCTGGGGAATAGCCAGGATTCTATTTCATATGACCAGTCATTGAGAGCCAAGCTGAATAATGCACACCTTGAAAATAGTCAGGTGTCTCTTTCATAGGGACACTGTTTCAGAGCCTCAGTGAATAAGATACACCTCGGGAACAGTCAGGAGTCTGTTTAACATGACCACTCATTACGAGCCTCAGTGAATAATGCACGTCTGTGGAGTACTGTGGAGACTAATTTATATCACCCCTGATTCTGAGACTCCCTGAGTAATGCACACATGGGGAGTAGTCAGAAGTCTATTTCATATGGTCGCACAGTAAGACCCCCATGGAATAATACACAACTGGGGAATAGTCAGGAGTCTATTTAACATGGACACTCAGAGAATAAGTGAAAAATTCAGACTTGGGGAATAGTCGGGAGTCTATTTTACATGACCAATAATTCAGAGCCACAGTGAATAATGCACACCTGGGTAATAGTCAGGAGTCTCTTTCCTATGGCCACGCATTCAGTGCCTTACTGAACGATAAACACCTGGGGAATCCTCAGGATTCTATTCCATACTACCACTCATCCAGAGCCTTATTAAATAATTTGCAATGGGGCAATAATCAGAATTCTTTTTTATATGGCCTCTCATTCAGAAGTTAAGTTACTAATGACCCCCTATGGAGTAGTCAGAACGCTGTTTAAGATAGCCATGAATTAAGTGCCTCCCTGAATAATACACACCTAGGTGATAGTCAGGAGTCTATTTTATATAAACTCTCATTCAGGGCTCACTGAATAATACACACCTGGGGGAGTGTCAGGACTTTATTTGGTTGACACTCATACAGAACCTCTCTGAATAATGCACAGATGGAGAATAATTAGGAGTCTATATCATATGGTTACTCATTCAGACAATCAGTGAATAATGCACACATGTGGATTAATAAGGAGTCTGTTTCATATGGCCACTCTTTCACAGCCACACTAAATATTACCCACTTGTGATATAGTCTGGAGTCTATTTCTTATGGCCACTCATTCAGAGCCTCACAGAATAATGCACACCAGGTAAAAGGAGACAATGTCCTATGGAAACTCATTCAGAACCTCACTGAATATTACATACCTGGGGAATTGTCAGGAGTCTATTTCATATGGCCACTCTTTCACTGCCTCAAGGAATAATGCAAACCTGCAAAATAGTCAGAAGTCTCTTTCATATGGCAACTCATTGATAGCCTCACTAAATGTACACACCTGTGGAAATAGTCAGAATTCTGTTTTATCCCTTCATTCGACTGTCACTGAATAATGCACTCCTGTGGAATAATCAGGAGTCTTTTTTATGTGGTCTCTCATTTGGAGTGTCACTGAATTATGTGGAGTAGTCCAGAGTCTATTTTGTGTAGCCACATATTCAGAGCCTCAGTGAATACACACCTGTGGGATAGTAAGGAATCTAATTAATATGGCCACTGATTCTGAGCCTCACTGAATAATACACACATGGGGAATAATTTGGAGTCTGCTTTCAATAAACATTCATTCAGAGCCTCAGTGAAAAATGCACACCTGTGGAGTAGCCAGGAGTCTATTTCATTTGGACACTGATTTATAGTCTCAGTGGATAATATGCACCTGTGGAATAGTCAGGAGTCTATTTCATATGGCCACTCATTCAGAGCCTCAGTGAATAATACACACTTGGGGAATAGTCAAGATTCTATTTTATATCCACTCTTTCAGCACCTCACTGAGTGATACACACCTGGAAAGTCGTCAGGACAGTTTCATATCAACACTCATTGAGAGCCTCACTGAATAATGCACACCTGTGGAATAGTCAGAAACCTATTTTACTTGGTCACTCTTTCAGTGCCTCAGTGAATAATACACACCTGGGGAATAGTGAGGAGTCTATTTCATGTGTCCACTCATTCAGAGCCTCACGGAATAGTCCACACCTGGAGAATTATCAAGAGTCTATTTGGAATGGCAATGCATTCAGAGAATCTGTAAATAACACACACCTAGGGAATAGTGAGGAATCTGTTCCAAATGGACACATATTCAGAGCCTCAGTGAACAATGCACACCTGGGGAATAATCAGGAGTTTATTGCTTATGCCCACTCCTTCAGCTGCTCAGTGAAAAATGCACGTGCTAGGATTCCTGGCCTGAGTCACAGGGCCCAGCCCAGTCTCTCGGATTTCTTTTTTAACAATAAAATCAGGCACAGTGGCTCATGTGACCCTGTCATCCAAGCGCTTTGAAGACCAAGGCAGACGGATCACCGAAGGTTGCGGGTTCGAGATCAGCTCGACCAACATGGTGAAACCCCGTCTTTAAAATGAAAACAAAATTAAGTTGGGCTCGGTGGCTCAGGCCTGTAATCCCAGCACGGTGGAAGGCCAAGGAGAGCTTATCATGAGGTTACAGTTTCGAAACTGGCCTTAAAGCACACAGCACAACCCACTCCATATTAAAAAACATAAAATCAGAAAAAAATAAAAAAGCTGAGCCACGCATGGCATGTGCTCTCTACGGCAGCACCTACACTAAAATTGGGATGACACACAAAAGGCCATTGTGGCCACTGTGCAAGGATGACACACAAAGGTGCGCAGCATTTTGTATTTTTTTTTTCTTTTGCTGTTGTGGCTGTTTTGTAGAAATTAAATACAGACAGATTAGAAGTACAAAACAAAAAGACAAAGAAAATAAAAATATAACAGAAAGTTAGCTGGACATGGTGGTGTGGACACCTGCAACCCCAGCTACTTGGGAGCCTGTGGTTGGACAATTGGTTGAACCAATGAGGCAGATGTTGCAGTAAGGAAAGATCACATTATTGCCCTCCAGGCTGGGTGACAAGAGGAAAACACTATGTCATAAAGAAAGGTGGGGCAAGAGGTGGAGTCATCCAGCACCTCGTTTCTTACAATTGTATACACAGATGTGTCTGAATTCTTTTTTTTATTTTCTTGTTTGTTTGTTTGTTTGTTTGTTTTTTACTACTCACAAGGTTGTTTATTGGGATATAGTGATGCATTATTTATAAAGAGTTTAACTCAGTACTTGGCATATAATAAGAGAATTTGATATTAACATTATATAATAAGAAACTTTTCACATGAATTAGAATCCAGATCACAGAAAACCAGCTGGTTGTCTACGGGCCACTTGTCATTTGAAAATCAGTATGCTTACTATGGTTTAATGGATTATTCCATACGAAATAATTTGAAGTATAATTCCACAAATTCTCCATATCTAAAAGGTTTTCATTTATTCATTTATTTCATAAACATATATGATCCTCTAATCGCTGACAAGCATTATACTAGATAGTAGAAATAAAAAGATGAAAAAGATTCCATTTCTGTCCTAAGTGAGCTCAGCAACCAGACATTTAAATGGATAATTTTAATACAATGTTCCAAGTGCATCCAGCTCCATGGGACACTCCCATTTCTGCACTTTCCCAGCAAAGGCATTAACATATATTTTTTTCCAGATGAGCCGTTCAGGAATGTTTCTATATATATATATTTTTTAATTTTTATTGCATTATAGGTTTTTGGGTACATGTGCAGAACGTGCAAGATAGTTGCATAGGTACACACATGGCAGTGTGTTTTGCTGCCTTCCTCCCCTTCACCCACACTTGGCATTCATCCCCAGGCTATCCAACCCCCCCACTGTCCCTACCCCATTCCCCCCAACAGATCCCAGTGTATAGTAAACCACCTCTCTGTGTCCACGTGTTCTCATTTTTCTCACCCACCTATGAGTGAGTATATGTGGTATTTCTTTTTCTGTTCTTGTGTCAGTTTGCTGAGAATGATGTTCTCCAGATTCATCCATGTCCTTACAAAGGACACAAACTAATCATTTTTGATTGCTGCATAATATTCCATGGTTTATGTGTGACGCATTTTCCCAGTCCAGTCTATCATCGTTGGGTATTTGGGTTGGTTCCAATTCTTTGCTATTGTAAACAGAGCTGCAATGAACATTCGTGTGCATGTGTCCTTATAGAAGAACGATTTACAGTCCTTTGGATATATACCCAGTAATGGGATTGCTGGGTCAAATGGAATTTCTATTTCTAGGTCCCGGAGGAATCGCCACACTGTCTTCCACAATGGTTGAAACAATTTACACTTCCACCAAAAGTGTAAGAGTGTTCCTATTTCTCCACATCCTCTCCAGCATCTGCTGTCTCCAGATCTTTTAATGATCGCCATTCTAACTGGCATGAGATGGTATCTCAATGTAGTTTTGATTTGCATCTCTCTAATGACCAGTGATGATGAGCATTTTTTCATATGTTTGTAGGCCGCATGTATGTCTTCTTTTGCAAAGTGTCTGTTCATATCCTTTGCTCATTTTTGAATGGGCTTGTTTGATTTTTTCCTGTAAATCTGTTTGAGTTCTTTGTAAATTCTGGATATCAGCCCTTTGTCAGATGTGTAAACTGCAAAGATTTTTTCCCATTCTGATGGTTGCCGATTCACTTTAGTGAAAGTTTTTTCTGCCATGCAGAAGCTGTGGAGTTGGATTAGGTCCCATTTGTCTATTTTGGCTTTTACTGCCAATGCTTTTGGTGTTTTATTCATGAAGTCCTTGCCTACTCCTATGTCCTGAATGGTTTTGCTAGATTTTCTTCTAGGGTTTTTATGGTGTCAGGTCTTACGTTTAAGTCTTTAATCCATCTGGAGTTAATTTTAGTGTAAGGTGTCAGGAAGGGGTCCAGTTTCTGCTTTCTGCACATGGCTAGCCAGTTTTCCCAACACCATTTATTAAATAGGGAATCCTTTCCCCATTGCTTGTTTTTGTCTGGTTTATCAAAGAT
>PVHO010008146.1:0-34193 GCA_004024885.1 Saguinus imperator | reverse complement strand
TTTGTATATATGTTGTGTTGCCTCCGATGCTTCTGTTTTGTTACATTGGTCTATATCTCTGTTTTGGTATGAGTACCATGCTGTTTTGATTACTGTAGCCTTGTAGTATAGTTTGAAGTCTGGTAGTGTGATGCCTCCTGCTGTGTTCATTTTGCTTAGAATTGACTTGGCTATGCGGGCTCTTTTTTGATTCCATATGAAATTCATGGTGGTTTTTTCCAGTTCTGTGAAGAAATTCAATGGTAGTTTGATGGGGATAGCATTGATTGTGTAAATTACTTTGGGCAGTATAGTCATTTTCACGATATTGACTCTTTCTAACCATGAATATGGAATGTTTCTACATCTGTTTGTGTCTTCTCTAATTTCATTGATCAGTGGTTTCTAGTTTTCCTTAAAGAGGTCCCTTACATTCCTTGTGAGTTGTATTTCTAGGTATTGTATTTTCTTTGTAGCAATTGTGAATGGCAGTTCGTTCTTGATTTGGTTCTCTTTAAGTCTGTTATTGGTGTATAGAAATGCTTGTGACTTTTGAACATTGATTTTATATCCTGAGACATTGCTGAAGTTCCTTATCAGTTTCAGGAGCTTTGGTCTGAGGTGATGGCATCTTCTAGGTACACTATCATGTCGTCTGCAAATAGAGACAATTTGACTTCCACCTTTCCTATTTAAATACACTTTATATCTTTTTCTTCCTGATTGCTCTGGCTAGAACTTCCAGTACTATGTTGAATAGGAGTGGTGAGAGAGGGCATCCTTGTCTAGTGCCGGATTTCAAAGGGAATGCTTCCAGGTTTTGCCCTTTAAGTATGATATTGGCTGTTGGTTTGTCATAAATAGCTTTTATTACGTTAAGGTATGTTCCATCAATAGCATGTTTATTGAGGGTTTTTAGCATAAAGGGCTGTTGAATTTTGACAAATGCCTTCTCTGCGTCAATTGAGATAATCATGTGGTTTTTGTTTTTGCTTGTTGATGTGGTGAATTACATTTATAGACTTGCGTATGTTGAACCAGCCTTGCATCCCCGGTAGAAATCCTACTTGATCATGATGGATAAGTTTTTTAATATGCTGTTGCAATCGGTTTGCCAGTATTTTATTGAAGATTTTTGCATCTATGTTCATCATGGATATTCTCCTGAAGTTTTCTTTTCTTGTTGAGTCTCTGTCAGGTTTTGATATCAGGATGATGTTGGTCTCATAAAATGATTTGGGAAGGGTTCCCTCTATCTGGATTATTTTGAATAGTTTCAGAAGAAATGGTACCAGATCCTCTTTGTGTGTCTGGTAGAATTCAGCTGTGAACCCATCTGGACCTGGGCTTTTTTGTGTGTGGTAGGCTCTTAATTGCTGCCTCAACTTCAGATCTTTTTATTGATCTATTCATAGTTTCGGCTTCCTCCTGGTTTAGGCTTGGGAGGACACAGGCGTCCAGGAATTTATCCATTTCTTCCTGATTTACTAGTTTATGTGCATAGAGTTGTTTGTAGTATTCTCTGATAATGGTTTGAATTTCTGTGGAATTTGTGTTGATTTCCCCATTATCGTTTTTTATTGCATCTATTTGGTTGTTCTCTCTCTTCTTTTTTATCAGTCTGGCTAGTGGTCTGTCTATTTTGTTGATTTTTTCAAACAACCAGCTCTTGGATTTATTGATTTTTTGAAGGGATTTTCTTGTCTCTATCTCCTTCAGTTCTGCTCTGATCTTAGTTATTTCTTGTGTTTGGCTAGGTTTTGAGCTTTTTTGATCTTGCTCCTCTAGCTCTTTCAATTTTGATGATAGGGTGTCAATTTTTTGATCTCTCCACTCTTCTCATGTGGGCACTTATTGCTATATATTTTCCTCTACAGACTGCTTTAAATGTGTCCCAGAGATTCTGGTACATTGTGTCTTCATTCTCGTTGGTTTCAAAGAACTTCTTTATTTCTGTCTTCATTTCATCGTTTATCCAATCAACATTCAAGAGCCAGTTGTTCATTTTCCATGAAGCTGTGCGGTTCTGAGTTATTTTCTGAATTCTGAGTTCCAACTTGATTGCACTATGGTCTGAGAGACTGTTTGTTATGATTTCAGTTGTTTTGCATTTCCTAAGAAATGCTTTACTTCCAATTATGTGGTCAATTTTGGAGTAGGTGTGATGTGGTGCTGAGAAGAATGTATATTCTGTGGATTTGGGGTAGAGAGTTCTGTAAATGTGTATCAGGTTCGCTTGTTCCAGGTCTGAGTTGAAGTCCTGGATATCCTTGTTAATTTTCTGTCTGGTTGATCTGTCTGCTATTGACAGTGGAGTGTTAAAGTCTCCCACTATTATTGTGTGGGAGTCTAAGTCTCTTTGTAAGTCATTAAGACCTTGCCTTATATATATGGGTGTTCCTACATTGGGTTCATATATATTTAGAATCATTAGCTCTTCTTGTTGTATCAATCTTTTTACCATTATGTAATGACTTTCTTTGTGTCTTTTGATCTTTGTTGCTTTAAAATCTATTTTATCAGAGATGAGAATTGCAACTCCTGCTTTTTTTTTTTGCTCTCCATTTGCTTGGTAAATCTTCCTCCATCCTTTTATTTTGATCCTTTGTGTATCTTTGCATGTGAGATGGGTTTCCTGGATACATCACCCCGATGGGTTTTTGTTCTTTATCCAATTTGCCAGTCTGTGTCTTTTGATTGGTGCATTTAGCCCATTTATATTTAGGGTTAATATTGTTATGTGTGAATTTGATACTGCCATTTTGATGATAGCTGGCTGTTTTGCCTGTTTGTTCATGTAGATTCTTAATTTTGTTGATGCTCTTTAGCATTTGGTATGCTTTTAGGATGGCTTGTACTGGTTGTTTCTTTTTATGTGTAGTTCCTCTTTCAGGAGCTCTTGTAAAGCAGGCCTAGTGGTGACAAAATCTCTGAGTACTTGCTTGTTCATGAAGAATTTTATTTTTCCTTCACTTATGAAGCTCAGTTTCGCTAGATATGAAATTCTGCATTGAAAGTTCTTTTCTTTAAGGATATTGAATATTGGCTCCCACTGTCTTCTGGCTTGTAGAGTCTCTGCTGAGTGATCTGCTGTGAGTCTGATGGGCTTCCCTTTGTGGGTGACCCGACCTTTCTCTCTGGCTGCCCTTAGTATTTTCTCCTTCATTTCAGCCCTGGTGTATCTGACGATTATGTGCCTTTGGGTTTCTCTTTTTACGGAGTATCTTTTTGGTGTTCCCTGTATTTCCTGGAGTTGAGTATTGACCTGTCTTGGTAGGTTGGGGAAAGTTTCCTGGATAATATCCTGAAGAGTGTTTTCCAGCTTGGATTCATTCTCTTCATCACATTCTGGTACACCTATCAAACATAGGTTGGGTCTCTTCACATAGTCCCACATTTCTTGGAGATTTTGTTCATTCCTTTTTGTGCTTTTTTCTTTAATCTCGGTTTCTCGTTTTATTTCATTGAGTTGATCTTCAACTTCTGATATTCTTTCTTCTGCTTGGTCAATTTGGCTGTTGAAACTTGTGCATGCTTCACGAAGTTCTCTTGTTGTTTTTTTTAGCTTCTTCAATTCACTCACATTCCTCTCTACGTTGTCCATTCTTCTTATCAATTCCTCGAATCTTTTTTCAAATCTTTTTACAAGGTTCTTAGTTTCTTTGCACTGATTTAGAACATGTTCTTTTAGCTCAATGAAGTTTCTCATTATCCACTTTCCGAAGTCTGATTCCGTCATTTCATCACACTCATTCTTTGTCCAGCTTGGTTCCCTTCTGCTGTGGAGTCCTCCCCCCTCCTGGTGGAGTCTCTCTGTTATGGCAGGTTGCCTTGGCAATGGCAGTCTGTGTCAGCCCTGGGCGGTACTTTAGTAGGGGCGGATTGTGTCAGTAATGGTGGACGCCCCTCCCTCACCAGGCTGCATGGTCCTAGATGCTGGCAGCAAAACTCTCAGCCCCAAGCGCCTCCAGTTGCCACCCTGCTTGTCCCCATGAGGGTGGGACCCACCGAGCCTGATCACCCAGCTCCCTGCCTCAGAGTCCATCCTCTCTCTCTTCCTCTCCACAAGCTGAAATGTCTACTCTTTCACTGGCGTCCCTGTAGCCTGCCAATAGGGCACTGGGATCTGTGCAATCTCCCGTGCCGCTACCCACTGCACTGGCTCAGATCACGCTTCCCAGGAAACTCCTGGTCTGGCTCATTGTCCAAGTCCCATTCAATCAGATGGACTTGCCAATCTGCCCTTCCAAATCTCAGATTGCCGGTTTAACAAGGCACCCAGACCAGTGAGTTTTGTGCTGGGTTTCACTGCAGCACCAGCTGAAGCGGCCACGTGAGCCGGCTGCGCTAGCCGGCTGTACTAGCGTCCTGTGTCTCTCCCACACCTGGGACTTTCAATGCTCTGTGGGCAAAAAAGTCCATCCGAGAATGTGGCCAGGACTCACTCTCTGTGCCTTCACTGAGAGCTGCAATCCTGAGTCGCTTCTAAGACGCCATCTTGCCGAATGTTTCCATTTACTTGTTTTTTTTTTAATAAGGTGGGAATTCACTGGGATACCTAGGCTGACCTTGAACTCTTGACCTCAGGTGACGCACCCACCTTGGCCTCTCAAAGTGCTAGTATTTCTGTTGTGAATCACAGTGCCAAGCCCAGTGTCTCTGATTTCATTTTTAACAATAAAGTTGGCTCGTGGGGCATGGTGGCTCACATGATTCTGTCATCCAAGAGTTTCAAAGACAAAGGCGGGTGGATTACCCGAGGTTGTGGGCTCAAAACTGGCTCGACGAACATGGTGAAACCCCGTCTTTAAAATGGAAATAAAACTTAGGTTGGGCTCGATGGCTAACGCCTGTAATCCCAGCATATTGGAAGGCCAAAGTGAGCAGTTCGTGAGGTCACAGGTTCGAGACTGGCCTTGAACAACACAGCGTAACCTGCTCCTTATAAAAAAAAAACATAAAAACAGAAAAAAATAAAAAAGATGAGCCAGGAATGGCATGTGCTCACTTAGGCAGCACCTATACTAAAATTGAAACAATACACAGAAGGCTGGTGGGGCCACAGGGCAAGGATGACATGCGAAGGTGTGCAGCGTTTTATATTTTTTTTGTGGTTGTGACTGTTTTGTAGAAATCAAATACGGATAGATTTGAGGTACAAAAAAACACAGAAAGTTAGCTGGATGTGGTGGTGTGGACACCTGTAACCCCAGCTATTTGGGAGGCTGTGGCAGGACAATCACTTAAACTGATGAGACAGATGTTGCAGTAAGCCAAAATTACACCATTACACTCCAGCCTGGGTGACAAGAGGGAAACACTATGTCATAAAATAAAGCTGGGGCAAGAAGTGGAGTCATCTGGCACCTCGTTTCTTAGAATTGTACACACAGATCTGTCTGATTTCTTTTCTTTTTCTTTTTTTTTTTTCAAATGAGGTGGGTTTTCACCAGGATGCCCAGAGGGACCTTGAACTCCTGACCTCAGGTGACACGCCCACCTTGGCCTCCCAAAGTGCTAGGATTGCTGGCGTGAGTCACAGATCCCGGCCCAGTCTCTCTGATTTCTTTTTTAACAATAAAGTCGGCTGGCGGGGCACGGTGGCTCACGTGATTCTGTCATTCAAATGCTTCAAAGACAAAGGCGGGTGGATAACTGGAGACCAGTTGGCTCGAGACCAGCCCGACCAACGTGGTGAAACCCAGTCTTCAAAACAAAAACAAAATTTAGGTTGGGCTAGGCAACTCATGCCTGTAATACCAGCACATTGGAAGGCCAAGGCGAGGGGATCATGAGGTCACAGGTTTGAGACTGGCCTTGAATAAAAAAGCGCAACCCGCTCCATATAAAAAACATAAAAAAAGAAAAAGATAAAAAAAGATGAGCCTGGAATGGCATGTGCTAGCTTCAGCAGCACCTACACTAAAACCGAAATGATACACAGAAGGCCAGCATGGCCACCACGCAAGTATGACACGCAAAGGTGTGCAGCGTTCCATATTTATTTTGCCATTGTGGCTGATTGGTAGAAATCAAATACAGATAGATTTGAGGTAAAAAAAAAAAGTTAGCTGGACTAACTTTCACTGAGAACTAACCATACAGTGAGGCTCTCAGTTGCCATATTAAAAAGATACCTGAATATCCACAAAAAGCTTATTACTCAGAAATGCTCTAAATAAATGGCTGTGTCAAATAGGCTGCTGACTACTCCGCAGGAGTGCATTATTCAGTGAAGCTCTGCATGAGAGGCCAGATGAAATTGTCTCCTGACAATTCCCTAGGTGTGTATTATTCACTGAGCTTCTGAATGTGTGGCCAATTGAAATACACTCCTGACTACTCCTTAAGTGTGTGTTATTCACTGAGGTTCTGTATGAGTTTCCATAAATACACTCCTGACTACTCCTTATGTGTGTGTTATTCACTGAGGTTCTGTATGAGTTGCCATACAAAATAGACTCCTGACAATTGCCCAGGTATGCACTACTCCCTGAGGATCTCACTCAGTGGCCATATGAAATAGACTCCTGACTACCCAATGTGTGTATTATTCAGAGAGAATCTGAAAGAGTGTCCATGTAAAATACACTCCTGTCTATTCCCCAGGTGTGCATTATTCACTGAGGCCCTGAATAAGTTTCTTTGTTTTTATTGCATTTTACGTTTTAAGGTATATGTGAAGAACGTGCAAGAGAGTTGCATATGTACACACATGGCAGTGTGTTTTGCTGCCTTCCTCCCCTTCACACACATTTGGCATTTCTCCTCAGGCTATCCCTCCACATCTTCCCCCATGCAGTCCCTCCCCTATTACACCCAATAGACCTCAGTGTGTAGTATCCCCTTTTCTGTGTCCATGTGTTCTCATTTTTCCTTCCCCGCCTATGAGTGAGAATATGTGGTATTTCCTTCTCTGTTCTTGTGTCAGTTTCCTAAAAATGATGTTCTCCGGATTCATCCATGTCCTTAAAAAGAACACAAAGTCATCATTTTTGATTGCTGCATAATATTCCCTGGTGTATATATGCTACATTTTTCCAGTCCAGTCTATCATCGATGGGCGTTTGGGTTGGTTCCAGGTCTCTGCTATTGTAAACAGTGCTGCAATGAACAATCCTGGGCATGTGTTCTTACAGTAGAAAGATTTATACTCCTTTGGATATATACCCAGTAATGGGATTGCTGGGTCAAATGGAATTTCTATTTCTAGGTCCTTGAGGACTTGCCAAACTGTCTTCTAAAATGGTTGAACTAATTTACACTCCCACCAACAGTGTAAGAGAGTTGCTATTTCTCCACATCTCTCCAGCCTCTGTTGTCTCCAGATATTTTAATGATCGCCATTCTAACTGGCGTGAGATGGTATCTCAATGTGTTTTTGATTTGCATCTCTCTAATGACCGGTGATAATGAGCATTTTTTCATGTGTTTGTTGGCCTCATGTATGTCTTCTTCTTTTTTTTTCAGTAGAATTATATTCATCTTTAATTATTTCTTTATTTTTAAATTTTTATTGCATTATAGGTTTTGGGGTACATGTTCAGAGCGTGCAAGATAGTTGCATAGGTACACACATGGCAGTGTGTTTTGCTGCCTTCCTCCCCTTCACCCACACTTAGCATTTCTCCCCAGGGTATCCCTCCCCAGACGCCCTGTCCCTCCCCCATTCCCCCAATAGACCCCAGTGTGTAGTAGACCCCCTACCTGTGTTCACGTGTTCTCATTTTTCTCACCCGCCTATGAGTGAGAATATGTGGTATTTCTTTTTTTATTCTTGTGTCAGTTTGCTGAGAATGATGTTCTGCAGATTCATCCATGTCCCTACAAAGGACACAAACTCATCATTTTTGATTGCTGCATAATATTCCATGGTGTATATGTGCCACATTTTCCCAGTCCAGTCTATCATCGTTGGGCATTTGGGTTGGTTCCAGGTCTATGCTATTGTAAACAGTGCTGCAATGAACATTCGTGTGCATGTGTCCTTACAGCAGAACGATTTATAGTCCTTTGGATATATACGCAGTAATGGGATTGCTGGGTCAAATGGAATTTCTATTTCTAGGTCCTTGAGGAATCGCCACACTGTCTTCCACAATGGTTGAACTAATTTACACTTCCACCAACAGTGTAAGAGTGTTCCTATTTCTCCACATCCTCTCCAGCATCTGCTGTCTCCAGGTTTTTTAATGATCACCATTCTAACTGGCGTGAGATGGTATCTCAATGTGGTTTTGATTTGCATCTCTCTAATGACCAGTGACGATGAGCATTTTTTCATGTGTTTTTTGACCGCATTATGTCTTCTTTTGTAAAGTGTCTGTTCATATCTTTTGCCAATTTTTGAATGGGCTTGTTTGTTTTATTCTGTAAATCTGTTTAAGTTCTTTGTAAATTCTGGATATCAGCCCTTTGTCCGATGGGCAAACTGCAAAGATTTTTTCCCATTCTGTTGGTTGCTGATTCACTCTAGTGACTGTTTCTTTTGCTGTGCAATAGCTGTAGAGTGTAATTGAGTAACATTTGTCTATTTTGGCTTTTGTTGCCAATGATTTTTGTGTTTTGATCATAAAGTACTTTCCTACTCCTATGTCCTGAATGGTTTTGCCTAGATTTTCTTCTAGGGTTTTATGGTGTCAGGTCTTATGTTTAAGTCTTTAATCCATCTGGAGTTAATTTTAGTGTAAGGTGTCAGGAAGGGGTCCAGTTTCTGCTTTCTGCACATGGCTAGCCAGTTTTCTCAACACCATTTATTAAACAGGGAATCTTTTCCCCATTGCTTTTCTTTGTCTGGTTTATCAAAGATTATATGTTTGTAGATATGTTGTGTTGTCTCCGATGCCTCTGTTCTGTTCCATTGGTCTAAATCTCTGTTTTGGTTCGAGTACCATGCTGCTTTGTTTACTGTACCCTTGTAGTATAGTTTAAAGTCTGGTAGTGTGATGCCTCCCGCTGTGTTCTTTTTGCTTAGAATTGACTTGGCTATGCGAGCTCTCTTTTGGTTCCATAAGAAGTCCATGGTGGCTTTTTCCAGTTCTGTGAAGAAATTCAATGATAGCTTAATCGAGATAGTTTTAATTCTGTAAATTACTTTCAGCAGTATGGACATTTTCATTATATTGATTCTTCCGAACCATGAAAATAGAATGTTTCTCCATTTTTTTGTGTCCTCCCTTATTTTGTCGAGCAGTGATTTATAGTTTTCCTTTAAAAGATCCCTTACGTTTTTCGTAAGTTGTATTCTTAGGTATTTTATTCACTTTGTAGCAACTGTGAATAGCAGTTCGTTCTTGATTTGGTTCTCTTTAAGTCTGTTATTGGTGTATAAAAATGCTTGTGATTTTTGCACATTGATTTTATATCCTGAGACTTTGTTGAAGTTGCTTATCAGCTTCAGGAGTTTTTGGGCTGAGGTGATGGGATCTTCTACATATACTATCATGTCGTCTGCAATTACAGACAATTTGGCTTCCACCTTTCCTATTTTAATACAATTTATTTTTTTTTCTTGCCTAATTGCTCTGGCTAGAACTTCCAGTACTATGTTGAATAGAAGTTGTGAGAGAGGACATTCGTGTCTAGTGCTGGATTTCAAAGGGAATCCTTCCAGTTTTTTCGATTAAGTATGATATTGGCTGTTGGTTTGTCATAAATAGCTTTTATTACTTTGAGATATGTTCCATCAATACCGAGTTTATTGAGGGTGTTTAGCATAAAGGGCTGTTGAATTTTGTCAAATGCCTTCTCTGTGTCAATTGAAATAATCACGTGGTTTTCGTTTTTGTTTATTTTTATGTGGTGAATTATGTTTATAGACTTGCATATGTTGAACCAGCCTTGCATGCCTGGGATGAATCCTACTTGATCATGATGAATAAGTTTTTTAATGTGTTGTTCCAATCTGTTTGCCAGTATTTTATTGAAGATTTTTGCATCTATGTTCATCATGGATATTGGCCTGAAGTTTTCTTTTCTTCTTGAGTCTCTGCCGGGTTTTGGTATTAAGATGATGTTGGACTCATAAAATGATTTGGAAGGGTTTCCTCTTTTTGGATTATTTGGAATAGTTTCAGAAGGAATGGTACCAGCTCCTCTTGGTGTGTCTGGTAAAATTCGGCTGTGGACCCATCTGGATCAGGGCTTTTTTTGTGTGGTAGTCTCTTAATTGCTGCCTCAACTTCAGACCTTGTTATTGATCTGTTCATAGTTTTGGCTTCCTCGGGGTTTAGGCTTGGGAGGACACAGGTGTCCAGAAATTTATCCATTTCTTCCTGGTTTACTAGTTTATGTGCGTAGAGTTGTTTGTAGTATTCTCTGATGATGGTTTAAATTTTTATGGAATCTGTAATAATTTCCCCTTTATCGTTTTTTATTGCCTCTATTTGGTTGTTCTCTCTTTTTTTTTTTATCAGTCTGGCTAGTGGTCTGTATATTTTGTTGGTCTTTTCGAAAAACCAGGCCTTGGATTTATTATTTTTTGAAGGGTTTTTCGTGTCTCTATCTCCTTCAGTTCTGCTCTGATCTTAGTTATTTCTTGTCTTCTGCTAGGTTTTGAGTTTTTTGATCTTGCTCCACCAGCTCTTTCAATTTTGACAATAGGGTGTCAATTTTGGATCTCTCCATTCTTCTCATGTGGGCGCTTATTGCTATGTATTTTCCTCTACAGACTGCTTTAAATGTTTTTCACATATTCTGGTATTTTTTGTCTTCGTTCTCGTTGGTTTTGAAGAACTTCTTTATTCTGCCTTCATTTCATTGTTTATCCAATCGACATTCAAGAGCCAGTTGTTCAGTTGTTCAGTTTCCATGAAGCTGTGCGGTTCTGAGTTAGTTTCTGAATTGTGAGTTCTAACTTGCCTGCACTATGGTCTGAGAGACTGTTATAATTTCAGTTGTTTTGCATTTCCTGAGGAGTGCTTTACTTCCAATTATGTGGTCAATTTTGGAGTAGATATAATGTGGTGCTGAGAAAAATGTACATTCTGTGAATTTAGGGTGGAGACTTCTGTAAATGTCTATCAGGTTTCTTTGTTCCAGGTCTGAGTTCAAGCCCTGGATATCCTTGTTAATTTTCTGTTTGATTGATTTGTCTAATATTGATAGTGGAGGGTTGAAGTCTCCCACTATTTTGTGTGGGAATCTCAGTCTCTTTGTAAGTCGTTAAGGACTTGCCTCATATATCTGGGTGCTCCGGTATTGGGTCCATATATATTTAGAATCGTTAGCTCTTCTTGATGTATCGGTTTCTTTACCATAATGTAATGACCTTCTTTGTCTCTTTTAATCTTCGTTGCTTTAAAGTCTATTTTACTGGAGACGTGAATTGCAACTCTTGCTTCTTCTTGCTCTCCATTTGCTTGGTAAATCTTTCTCCATCTCTTTATTTTGAGCCTTTGTGTAATCTTGCATGTGAGATGGGTTTCCTGGATACAGCACACCAATGGGTTTTTGTTTTTTATCCAATTTGTCAGTCTGTGTTTTTTGATTGGTGCATTTAGCCTATTTACATTTAGGGTTTGTATTGTTATGTGTGAATTTGATACTGCCATTTTGATTTTAGCTAGCTGTTTTGCCTGTTAGTTGATGCAGATTCTTCATTTTGTTGATGCTCTTTAGCATTTGGTATGTTTGTAAAATGGCTGGTACTGGTTGTTTCTTTCTATGTGTAGGGCCTCTTTCAGGAGCTCTTGTAAAGTAGGCCTGGTGGTGACAAAATCTTCGAGTACTTGCTTGTTGGCAAAAGATTTTATTCTTCCTTCATTATGAAGCTCAGTTTCGCTGGATATAAAATTCTGGGTTGAAAGTTCTTTTCTTTAAGGATGTTCAATATTGGCCCCCACTCTCTTCTGGCTTGTAGAGTTTCTGCCAAGGGATCTGCTGTGAGTCTGATGGGCTTCCCTTTGTGGGTGACCCGACCTTTCTCTCTGGCTGCCCTTAGTATTTTCTCCTTCATTTCAACCCTGGTGAATCTGACGAATATTTTCCTTGGGGTTGCTTTTTTTGTGGAATATCTTTGTGGTGTTCTATGTACTTTCTGAAGTTGAGTATTGGCCTACCTTGCTATGTTGAGAAAATTTTCCTGAATAATATTCTGAAGAGTATTTTCCAGCTTGGATTCATTCTCTTCATCACATTCTGGTACACCTAGCAAACGTAGGTTAGGTCTTTTCCCATAGTCCCACATTTCTTGGAGATTTTTTTTATTTATTTTTGCACTTTTTTCTCTAATCTTGGTTTCTCATTTTGTTTCATTGAGTTGATCTTCGACTTCTGATATTCTCTCTTCTGCTTGGTCAATTCGGCTGTTGAAACTTGTGCATGCTTTGCAAAGTTCTCATGTTGTGTTATTCAGCTTCTTCAATTCATTCATATTCCTCTCTAAGTTGTCCATTCTTGTTATCATTTCCTCGAATCTTTTTTCAAGGTTCTTAGTTTCTTTGCATTGATTTAGAACATGTTCTTTTAGCTCACTGGAGTTTCTCATTATCCACCTTCTGAAGTCTGATTCTGTCATTTTGTCGCACTCATTTTCCATCCAGCTTTGTTCCCTTGCTGGTGAGGAGTTTTGGATTTTTGTAGGAGGTGAGCTGGTTTGGTTTTGGGTGTTTTCCTTTTTTTTGCACTGGTTTGTTCTCATCTTTGTGGATTTATTCACCTGTTGTCTTAGTAGTTACTGACTTTTTGATTGGGTCTCTGAGTGTATGCCAAGATTTTTGATGATGAAGAATTTCTGTTACTTAGCTTTTCTTCTAACAGTCTAGCCCCTCTGCTGTGTGATTGCTGAGGTCCACTCCAGGCCCTGCTTTTCTGGGGTACACTTGTAGCAACTGTGGAACAGTGAGGGATGCTACCAGTTTCTTTTACTGCTATCTTTGTCCGAGAATAATGCCTGCCAAATGTCAGTCTGATTATTCCTTCTATGAGATGGCTCTTTGGATATACAGGGGTCAGGGAGCTGCTTGAGGAGACGGTCTCTACTTTATAGGAGCTCAAGTGCTGCGCTGTGAGCTCCGTTGTTCATTCAGTGTTGTTGGGCATTATTTAGTTTTGCTCTGAATCACAGGTCATATGGAATAAGATACTGATTATTCCCCAGGCGTGTATTATTCACTGAGGCTCTGAATGAGTGGTAATATGATATAGAGCCTTGGATATTCCCCATGTGTGTGTTTTTCACTGAGGCTCTGAATGAGGGGTCATTTGAAATAGAACCTTCAGTACTCCCCAGGCATGCATTATTCACTGTGGCTCTGAATGAATGGAAATATGAAATACACTCATGACCATTCCACAGGTGTGTACCATTTAGTGAGGCTTTGAATGAGTGGCCATATGAAAGAGAATCATGACTATTCCAAATATGTGCATTATTCAGTGAAGGTCTAAATGAGTGACCATAAGAAATAGAATCCTGACTATTCCCCAGGTGTGCATTATTCACTGAGGTGCTGAATGAGTAACCATGTGAAATAGATTTCTTAGTACTCCCTAGGTATGCATTATTCACGGAGGCGGTGAAGCAGTGGCCATGTGAAATAGACTTCTGAATATCCCCCATGTGTGCATTTTTAAGGTAGTTTCTAAAAATATATCCCTTTGAAATAGATTGCTGACTATTCCCCAGGTGTGGATTATTCACCTAGGGTATGAATGGGAGGCAATGTGAAGTAGACTACTGATTATTTTCCAGGTGGCTTTTAGTCACACGTGCACTGAATGAGGAACCATTTGAAATAGACTCCTGTCTATTTCACAGGTGTGTATGATTCTCTTAGGTTCTCAATGTGTGGCCAAAGGAAATAGACATTTGGCTACTCCCTGTGTGTACATTATTTAACGATGCTCTGAATGAATGGCCATATGAAAGAGACTCCAAATTTTTCTCCAGGTATACATTAGTCAATGAGGTTCTGACTGCAGGCCATATGAAATAGACTCCTGACAATTCCCCAGGTGTGTATTACTCAGTGAGACTCGGAAGGAGGGACAATATGAAATAGACTCCTCACTATTCTACAGGTATTGGTTATTCAGTGAGTCTCAAAATGGGTGTCCATATTAAATAGAATCATGACTATTCCCCACGTGTGTATTATTCAGTGAGGTGCTGAATGAGTGGCCATATGGCATACATTCCTAAGGACTCAACAGGCGTTCATTGTTCACTTAGGCTTTGAATGAGGAGCAATATGAAGTAGACTCCTGACTATGTTCCAGGTGTGTATAATGCACTGAGGCTCTGAATAAGTGGTAATTCTAAATAAACTCCTGACAATTCTGCAACTTGTACTACTCCAAGAGGCTGTGAATGAAGGGCATTATTAAAAAGACTCATCAGTATTCTCCTAGTGTGTATTATTCACTGAGGCACTAAAAGAGTGTTTCTATTAGACTCCTCACTATTCCCAAGGTGTGCATTATTGAGTTTGGCTCTCAATACTGGTCGTATGACATAGAATACTGATTATTCCACAAATGTGTGTCATTCACTGAGGTTCTGAATGAGTGGTCATATGAAATAAACCCTTGACTATTCCCCAGGTGTGTTTTATTCACTGAGGCTTTAAATGAAGGGTTATTTAAAATAAAATATTCAGTACTCCTAAGGTGTGCATAATTCGCTAAGGCTCTGAATGAGTGGCTATATAAAATAGTCTCCTGACTATTCCACAGGTGTGTACCATTAAGTGAGAATATGAATCAGTGGCCATATGAAGGAGAATCCTCACTATTACAAATGTGTGCATTATTCAGTGAAGGTCTGAATGAGTGTCCATGAGAAATAGAATCCTGACTACTCCCCTGGTGTGCATTATTCACTGAGGTGAGGAATGAGTGGCCATATGAAAGAGATTGCTGAGGGGGTAGATTCCGGGTGGGGGGGTTTCCAAGATGGTGCCATAGAAACAACTCAGCATTGCAGCTCTCAGTGAAGGGGCAGAGGGTGAGTCCTAGCTGCATTCTCAGACGGACCTTTGTTGCACACAGAACGGGGAAATTCCCAGGTGTAAAAGAGACACGGGATGCCAGCACAGCTGGTGTTTTGGCTTGCATGGCCGGTTCGGTCGGCACCACAGCGCAATGGCATATGGCACAAAACTCACTGGTCTGGGTGCCTTGCTGAACCAGCAATCCAAGATTTGGAAGGGCAGATTGACATGTCCATCTAATTAAATAGGACTTGGACAATGAGCCAGACCAGGAGATTCCTGGGAAGCATGATTTGAGCTGGTGCACTGGGCAGGAGCACAGGAGATCAAACGAATCCCAGTGCTCTATCAGAAGGCTACTGGGGCGCCAGTGAGAGAGTCAACAATTCAAATTGGGGAGAAAAAGACAGAGAGAGAAAGGACGGACTCTGAGTCAGGGAGTCAGGTAATTGAGATTGGCGGGTTTCACCCTCACGGGGACAAGCAGGGTGGCGATTGGATGCACTCAGGGTTGAGAGTTTTGCTGTGGGCACAGCTGAATCCAGGATGGTGCAGTCAGGTGGGGGAGGGACGTCCACCACTACAAACACAAGCCACCCCTACTGAGGTACATGCCCAGTGCTGATGCAGCCTGCCATTGCCGAGACAACCCACCATAACAGAGAGACTCCACCAGCAGGGCGGAGCACACCACAGTAGAATGAAGCCCCATGGCAGCAGGGCGGACCTGCACTAGCATGGTGAAGCCTCAGCAGGCAAATAGTGAATAGACTACCTCCTGGCCGGTCAGGACAGTGCAACAGATACTTATAAAAAAAAGCCCCAACTCCCTGAGACAGAGCATCTGAGGGATAGAAAGTGGGGGGTATAAGTTCTTCTGCAGCAGACAGAAACACAGGTGCCCAACAACCCTGAAGGAACAATGGAGCTCACAGTTCAGCACTGGAGCTCCTAAAAAGTACAGACCATCTCCTCAAGCAGCTCCCTGACCCCTGTATATCAAAAGAGTCACCTCAGAAAAGGATTAATCAGACTGAGATTTGGCGGGCATCATTCTGGGACAAAGATAGCAGAAGAAGAAAATGGTAGCATCTCTCACTGTTCCGCAGCTGCTACAGGTGGATCTCAGACAAGCAGGGCCTGGAGTGGGCCTCAGCACTTGTTCAGCAGAGGGGCTAGACCATTAGAAAAAAACTAAGTAACAAAAATTCTTCATCATCAACAATCTGGGCATACATTCAGAGACCCAATTGAAAAAGCAGCAACTACTAAGACAACAGGTGGTTACATCCACAAAGATGGGAAGAAACCAGCGCAAAAAAAAAAAAGGAAAACACCCGAAACCAAAACACCTCACCTTCTACAAAAGACCAAAACTCTTCACCAGCAAGGGACAAAAGCTGGATGGAGAATGAGGGTGACAAAATAATAGAATCACACTTCAGAAGGTGGATAATGAGAAACTTCAATGAGCTAAAAGAACATGTTCTAAATCAATGCAAAGAAACTAAGAACCTTGAAAAAAGATTCGAGGAAATGATAACAAGAATGGACAACTTAGAGAGGAATATGAATGATTTGAAGGAGCTGAAAAACACAACACGGGAACTTCACGAAGCATGCACAAGTTTCAACAGCCGAATTGACCAAGCAGAAGAAAGAATATCGGAAGTTGAACATCAACTCAATGAAATAAAACGAGAAACCAAGATTACAGAAGAAAGTGCAAAAAGGAATGAACAAAATCTCCAAGAAATGTGGGACTATGTGAAGAGACCCAAAATACGTTTGATAGGTGTACCAGAGTGTGATGAAGAGAATGAATCCAAGCTGGAAAATACTCTTCAGAATATTATCCAGGAAAATTTCCCCAACCTAGCAAGGCAGGACAATACTCAACTCCAGAAAATATAGAGAACACCACAAAGATACTCCGCAAGAAGAGCAACCCCAAGGCACATAATCGTCAGATTCACCAGGGTTGAAATGAAGGAGAAAATACTAAAGGCAGCCAGAGAGAGAGGCCAGGTCACCCACAAAGGGAAGCCCATCAGACTCACAGCAGATCTCTCAGCAGAGACTCTACAAGCCAGAAGAGAGTGGGGACCAATATTGAACATCCTTAAAGAAAAGATCTTTCAACCCAGAATTTCATATCCAGCCAAACTGAACTTCATAAGTGAAGAAAAAATAAAATTCTTTGCGAACAAGCAAGTACTCAGAGATTTTGTCACCATTAGGCCTGCTTTACAATAGCTCCTGAAAGAGGCACTACACATAGAAAGAAACAACCAGGATGCAGCATTTTCCGTTTTTCCCAAGACAAAGCTCCGCAAGGGACAGGATTGTGCTCCTTCTCTCTCTACTTCATCACTTGTGTCACATGTGACCGGAAATGAAATAGCCTTTGTCTCCTAAGAGGGAGCCTAGGTGATGGCAGCCATACCTCTGAAAGCTCAATGCCAAGAGATCGTTACCTTCGAGGATGAGACTGTGCACTTCACTAAGACAAAATGGACTGGACTTTCTCCTGCTCAGAGGGCCCTGTACAGAAGTGTGATGTTGGAGAATTATGGGAACCTCCCTGCTATGGGGTACCCAGTTCCCAAACCTGCACTGATCTCACTCCTGGAGGGAGAGGACATGGCTTGGGGCCTGGAAGCACAGGATGATCCCCTTGCAGACGGGACTGAAAACATCTGTAAAGATGCTGAGACCAACACTGACAGTGAGTCCACATTAACCCAAGAAATTTCTGAAGAAAGAGATGGAATGATGTCACATGGGCCACTGAAGTGTGTCCCTCAGAGAATTGACTTCCCAGAAACATGTGATGTGGAGAAGTACCAGGACATCCCCACAGTAAAAAACATCCGAGGAAAGGTTTCAATAATCCACTGTGCAAGGAAACGTTTCATATATGAGGAGTGTGGGAAATCCTTCAGCTATTCTATTTTTCTTACTATCTTAGATACCATAGAATCCATATTAGGGAGAAACCTTTTGTGTGTAATGAATGTGGAAAAGCCTTTAATGACAATTCTTCATTAATTCGGCACCAGAGGATTCAAACTGGAGTAAAACCCTATCAGGTGAGAAGTGTGAGTGAGCCTTTAATGATAATGCAAATCTGATCAAGGCATCAAATAATCCACGGTGGGGACAGACCCTATTACTGCATAGAGTGTGGAAATAGTTTTACCAGTACATCTGAGTTTGTTATACATCCTAGAGTCCACACTGGGGAGAAACAATATGAGTGTAATGAGTGTGACAAAGCTTTTCTTGGTAATTCACCCCTACTTCGGCATCAGAAAATCCACACTGTAACGAAAATTTATGAGTGTAATGAATGTGGCAAAGCTTTGGAAGGACTTCCCATCTAAGCCAACATCAGCATATTCACACAGGGGAAAAGCCTTATTCTTGTAAAGTATGTAGACAAGCCTTCAGTTGTCATACAAAACAAACTCGGCACCAGAGAATTCACAGTGAGGAGAAGTCCTTTGACTGTGTAGATTGTGGAAAAGTCTTCAGTGCTCAGGGACAATTAAAAAGGCATCTGAGAATTCAGATTCAGGAATCTTCCTATGTATGTGATGAGTGTGGAAAAGCCTTCACTAGCAAAAGAAATCTTCATCAGCATCGAAGAATTCATATTGGAGAGAAACCCTATGGGTGTAGCAAGTATGAGAAGGCCTTTATGACTTCTTCCCAGGTAGGTTATCTTGAGCATGTGCACTCTGGAGAAAAGCCTTTGCTGGATGTTTGTCGTTTTGGCCTCCCGGAATTTTTTACCCCCTTTTACTGGTAATAGTACACTCCAGTGAAATGTACTGAGTGGATTCTGTCTTCTACTCGGGAATGGAATCTGTGACACAGGCCTGGATCAGCCTCTGACATATCCCTCAAGCCACATTT
Organism: Saguinus imperator; assembly: GCA_004024885.1. Taxonomy (NCBI): domain Eukaryota; kingdom Metazoa; phylum Chordata; class Mammalia; order Primates; family Cebidae; genus Saguinus; species Saguinus imperator. Next base: position 15,360 of record PVHO010008146.1, on the reverse strand, counting down.
ACTGATTCATATGTTAGTATATGACCAAAGATAGTCCAGTTAGAGTTCCAGGATTGCAAGAGCTAATAGGAAGAAATACTCTCCTTCCCCACGTCAACTGGTTTTAATGCTGAGAAGAACTAGATTCTCACAGAGGCTGAGAATGAAGTCAACACGGTAAAAAAAGGCATCTGAGAATTGGAGAGCAGTAAAAGACTGAAGATAGTGTTTGAAGAGCAAAATCAGACCATGTCTGAACCAAAAAATACAAATGGGTTTTTGAATTGCAGTAGCCAATAAATTCAATTTTTGTTTCGCTGTTAGAAAAAGAAACAACCAGTACCAGCCATCCTAAAAGCATACCAAACCCTAAAGAGCATCAACAAAATGAAGAATCTACATGTACCAATGGGCAAGAGAGCCAGCTAGCATCAAAATGGCAGTATCGAGGAGTGAGACCCAAGATGGCATGGTAGAGGCGACTCAGGATCACAGCTCTCAGTGAAGGCGCAGAGGGCGAGTCCTAGCCGCATTTTCAAACGGACGTTGCTTTGCCCACAGAACGTTGAAAGTCCCAGGTGTGGGAGAGACACGGGACGCTAGCGCAGCCGGCTCACGGGGCTGGTTCGGCCGGTGCCACACTGCAGAACCGGGTGCCCGGTTAAACCAGCAATTTGAGATTTGGAAGGGCAGATTGGCATGTCCATCTGATTGAAAGGGACTTGGACAATGAGCCAGAGCAGGAGATTACTGGGAAATGTGATTTGAGCTGGTGCAGTGGGCAGCGGCACGGGAGATTGCATGGATCCCAGTGCCTTATCAGCAGGCTACTGGGGCGCCAGTGAGAGAGTCAACCGTTCAGCTTGGGGAGAGGAAGAGAGAGAGAGAGAGGAGGGACTCTGAGGCAGGGAGCTGAGTGACAGGGCTCAGTGGGTTCTACCCTCACAGGGACAAGCAGAGTGGCGATTGGAGGTGCTCAGGGCTGAGAGTTTTGCTGCTGGCATCTAGGACGGTGCAGCCCGGTTGGGGAGGGGCGTCTGCCACTACAGACGCAATCCGCCCCTACTGAAGTACCGCCCAGGGCTGACGCAGTCTGCTGTTGCCAAGGAAAACTGCCATAACAGAGAGACTCCACCAGAAGGGTGGAGCAAGCCCGGCAGCAACAGGGTGGACCCGTGCTAGCTGGGTGGAGCCCCAGGCAGGCAAATAGTGAATAGACTGCCTCCTAGATGGGCAGGACAGTACAACAAATACTCATAAAGAAAGCCACAACTCCCTGAGACAGAGCACCTAAGGAGGAAAAAAGGGGGGATTTTATGAGTTCTGTTGCAGCAGACATAAACACATTCTCCAAACAGCCCTGAATGAACAACGGAGCTCACAGCTCAGCACTGGAGCTCCTCTAAAGCACAGACTGTCTCCTCAAGCAGCTCCCTGACCCCTATATATCCAAAGAGTCAACCCAAAAAAGGAATAATCAGACTGACATTTGGCGGGCATCATACCGGAACAAAGATAGCAGAAGAAGAAACCGGTAGCATCCCTTACTATTGAGCAGCTGCTACAGGTGTACCCCAGACCAAAAGGGCCTAAAGTTGACCTCAGCACTAGTACAGCAGAGGAGTTAGACCATTAGAAGAAAAACTAAGTAACAGAAATACTACCTCACCATCAACAATCTGGGCACCCACACAGAGACCCAATTGAAAAATCAGCAACTACTAAGACAACAGGTGGATAAATTCATAAAGATGGAAAGAAACCAGCGCAAAAAGGAGAAAAACACCTGAAATCAAAACACTTCACCTCCTACAAAGAACCAAAACTCCTCAACAGCAAGGTAACAAAGCTGGACGGAGAATGAGAGTGAAGAAATGACGGAATCAGACTTCAGAAAGTGGATAATGAGAAACTACAGAGAGCTAAAGAAACATGTACTAAACCAGTGCAAAGAAACTAAGAACCTTGAAAAAAGATTTGAAAATAGATTCGAGGAATTGATAACAAGAATGGACAACTTAGAGAAAAATATGAATGAATTGAAGGAGCTGAAAAACACAACACAAGAACTTCGCAAAGCATGCACAAGTTTCAACAGCCGAATTTAGCAAGCAGAAGAAAGAATATCAGAAGTTGAAGATCAACTCAATGAAATAAAATGAGAAACCAAGATTAAAGGAAAAAGTATAAAAAGGAATGAACAGAATCTCCAAGAAATGTGGGACTATGTGAAGAGACCCAACCTACGTTTGATAGGTCTACCAGAATGTAATGAAGAGAATGAATCCAAGCTGGAAAACACTCTTCAGAATATTATCCAAGAAAATTTTCCCAACCTGGCAAGACAGGTCAATACTCAACTCCAGGAAATACAGAGAACACCACAAAGATACGCTGCAAGAAGAGAAACCCAAAGGCACATAATCGTCAGATTCACAAGGGTGGAAATGAAGAAAATACAAAGGGCAGCCAGAAAGAAAGGTCGGGTCACCCACAAAGAGAAGCCCATCAGACTCACAGCAGACCTCTCGGCAGAAACTCTATAAACCAGAAGAGAATGGGGGCCAATATTAAACATTCTTAAAAAAAAATTTTTCAACCCAGAATATCATATTCAGCCAAACTGAGCTTCATAAGTGAAGGAAAAATAAAATTATTTACGAACAAGCAAGTACTCAGAGATATTTGTCACCACTAGGCCTGCTTTAAAAGAGCTCCTGAAAGAGGCACTGCACATAGAAAGAAACAACAAGTACCAGCCATCCTAAAACGATACCAAATGCTAAAGACCATCAACAAAATGAAGAATGTACATGAACCAACGGGCAAAACAGCCAGATAGCATCAAAATGGGAGTATCAAATTCACACATAACAAAATTATCCTTAAATGTAAATGGGCTAAATGCACCAATCGAAAGACACAGACTGGCAAATTGAATAAAAAAACCAAAACCCATCGGTGTGCTGTATCCAGGAAACCCACCTCACACGCAAGGATACACAAACACTCAAAATAAAGGAATGGAGGAAGATTTACCGAGAAAATAAAGAGCAGAATAAAGGAGGAGTTGCAAATCTCGTCTCTGATAAAATAGACTTTAAAGTCACAAAAATCAAAAGGAACAAAGAAGGTCATTACATAATGGGAAAAGGATCAATACAACAAGAAGAGCTAATGATCCTAAATATATATGGACCCAATGCAGGAGCACCCAGATATATAAGGCAAGTTCTTAATGACTTACAAAGAGACTCAGACTCCCACACAATAATAGTGGGAGAATTTAACACTCCACTGTCAATATCAGACACATTAACCAGAGAGAAAATTAACAAGGATATCCAGGACTTGAACTCAGACCTGGAACAAGCAAACCTGATAGACATTTACAGAACTCTCCACCCCAAATCCACAGAATATACATTGTTCTCAGCACCACATCACACCTACTCCAAAATTAACCACATAATTGTAAGTAAAGCACTCCTCAGCAAATGCAAAACAACTGAAATCATAACAAACAGTCTCTCAGACCATAGTGCAATCAAGTTGGAAGTCAGAATTCAGAAAATAATTCAGAACCACACAGCTTCATGGAAACTGAACAACTGGCTCTTGAATGTTGATTGGATAAATAATGAAATGAAGGCAGAAATAAAGAAATTCTTCAAAATCAATGAGAACGAAGACACAACGTACCAGAATCTCTGGGACACATTTAAAGCAGTCTATAGAGGAAAATATATAGCAATAAGTGCACACATGAGAGAGTGGAGAGATCCAAAATTGACACCCTATCGTCAAAATTGAAAGAGCTAGAGGAGCAAGATCAAAAAAGCTCAAAACCTAGCCAAAGACAAGAAATAACTAAGATCAGAGCAGAACTGAAGGAGATAGAGACAAGAAAAATTCTTCAAAAAATCAATAAATCCAAGAGCTGGATTTTCGAAAAGATCAACAAAATAGACAGGCCACTAGCCAGACTGATAAAAAAGAAAAGAGAGAACAACCAAATAGATGCAATAAAAAACGATAAAGGGGAAATCAACACAGTTTCCACACAAATTTAAACCATCATCAGAGAACACTACAAACAACTGTATGCACATAAACTAGTAAACCAGGAAGAAATGGATAATTTCTTGGACGCCTGTGTCCTACCAAGCCTGAAATAGGAGAAAGCCAAAACTATAAATAGACCAATAACAACGTCTGAAGTTAAGGCAGCAATTAAGAGCCTACCACACACAAAAAACCCAGGTCCAGATGGGTTCACAGCCGAATTCTACCAGACAAACAAAGAGGATCTGGTACCATTCCTTCTGAAACTATTCCAAATAATTCAAAACGAGGGAACCCTTCCCAAATGATTTTATGAGACCAACATCATCCTAATACCAAAACCCGGCAGAGACTCAAGAAGAAAAGAAAACTTCAGGCCAATATCCATGATGAACATAGATGCAAAAATCTTTAATAAAATACTGGCAAACCGATTGCAACAGCACATTAAAAAACTTATCCATCATGATTAAGTAGGATTCATTTCGGGATGCAAGATTGGTTTAACATACGCAAGTCTATAAATGTAATTCACCACATAAACAGAAGCAAAAACAAAAACCACATGATTATCTCAATTGATGCAGAGAAGGCATTTGACAAAATTCAACAGGCCTTTCTGCTAAAAACCCTCAATAAACTTGGTATTGATGGAACATGCCTCAACGTAGTAAAAGCTATTTACGACAAACCAACAGCTAATATCATACTTAATAGGCAAAAACTGAAAGTATTCCCTTTGAAATCCGGCACTAGACAAGGATGCCCTCTCTCACCACTCCTATTCAACATAGTACTGGAAGTTCTAGCCAGAGCAATGAGGCAAGAAAAAGAAATAAAGTGTATTCAAATAGGAAAAGTGGAAGCCAAATTGTCTCTACATGCATACGACAAGATAGTATACCTAGAAGATTCCATCACCTCAGCCCTAAAGCTCCTGAAACTGAAAAGAAACTTCAGCAAGTCTCAGGATATAAAATTAATGTGCAAAACACAAAAACATTCCTATAGACCAATAACAGACTAAAAGAGAACCAAATCAATAACGAAATGCCATGCACAATTGCTACAAAGAAAATAAAATACCTAAGAATACAACTCACAAGGAATGTAAGGGACCTATCTAAGGAAAACTACAAACCACTGCTCAACGAAATAAGGGAGGACACAAACAGATGGAGAAACTTTCCATGTTCGTGGTTAGGAAGAATCAATATCGTCATAATGGCTATACTGCCCAAAGTAATTTACACAATCAATGTTATTCCCATCAAACTTTCATTGAATTTCTTCACAGAACTGGAAAAAAACACCATGAAATTCATATGGAACCAAAAGAGAGCCCGCATAGCCAAGTGAATTCTAAGAACACAGCGGGAGGCATCACACTAACAGACTTAATCAAAACAACATAGTACTGGTTCGAAAACAGAGATATAGACCAATGGAACAGCACAGACGCATCAGAGAAAACACAACATATCTACAACCATATAATCTTTGATAAACCTGACAAAAAAAAGCAATGGGGAAAGGATTTCCTGTTTAATAAATAGTGTTGGGAAAACTGGCTAGCCATGTGAAGGAAGCAGAAACTGGACCTCTTCCTGACACCTTACACTAAAATTAACTCCAGATAGATTAAAGACTTAAACATAAGACCTGGCACCATATAAACCCTAGAAGAAAATCTAGGCAAAACCATTCAGGACATAGGAGTAGGCAAGGACTTCATGAACAAAACACCAAAAGCATTGGCAACAAAAGCCAAAATAGACAAATGGGACCTAGTCAAACTCCACAGCTTCTTCACGGCAAAAGAAACAGTCACTAGAGTGAATTGGCAACCATCAGAATGGGAAAAAATCTTTGCAGATTACACATCTGACAAAAGGCTGATATCGAGAATTTACAAAGAACTCAAACAGATTTACAGAAAAAAAACAAACAAGCCCATTCAGAAATGGGCAAAGGATATGAACAGAAACTTTACAAAAGAAGACATACATGAGGCCAACAAACACATGAAAAAATGCTCATCATCACTGGTCATTAGAGAGATGCAAATCAAAACCACATTGAAATAACATCTCATGCCAGTTAGAATGGTGATCATTAAAAAATCTGGAGACAGCAGATGCTGGAGAGGATGTGGAGAAATAGGAACACTCTTACACTGTTGGTGGGAGTGTAAATTAGTTACACCATTGTGGAAGACAGTGCGGCGATTCCTCAAGGACCTAGAAATAGAAATTCCATTTGACCCAGCAATCCCATTACTGGGTATATATCCAAAAAACTATAAATTGTTCTATTATAAGGACACATGCACACGAATGTTCACTGCAGCACTGTTTACAATAGCAAAGATCTGGAACCAACCCAAAGGCCAATCATTGATAGACTGGACTGGGAAAACGTGGCACATATACACCATGGAATATTATGCAGCAATCAAAAATGATGAGTTTTTGTCCTTTGTAAGGACATGGATGAATCTGGAGATCATCATTCTCAGCAAACTGACACAAGAACAGAAAAAGTAATACCATATATTCTCACTCATAGACAGGTGAGAAAAATGAAAACACATGGACACAGGGAGTGGGTCTACTACATGCTGGGTTCTATTGGGGGAAATGGGGGAGGGACAGCGAGAGGGACTGGAAAGGGATAGCATGGGGATAAATGCCAAGTGTGGGTGAAGGGGAGAAAGGCAGCAAAACACACTGCCATGTGTGTACCTATGCACCTACCTTGCACGTTCTGCACATGTACCCCCAAACCTACAATGCAATAAAAATTTAAAATAATAATAAAAAATGATTATGCATTACATATGGTGGTTTATATCACTGAGAATTGTTCTGTATCTTTTCTTGGTTAGAACATTGAACCAACAATAAAACTTAATATATGATTATTGAAATTGTTATGTCAGAAATTCTTTGCATAATAAATTGAAAGAGACTCCAAACAAATGGCAGTATCAAATTCACACATAACAATAATAACCCTAAATTTAAATGGGTTACATGCACCAATCAAAAGACACAGACTTGCAAATTGGATATAAAACCAAAACCCATCGGTGTGCTGTATCCAGGAAACCCATCTCACACGCAAGGATACACAAAGGCTCAAAATAAAGAGATGGAGGAAGATTTACCAAGCAAAGAAAGAGCAAAAAACAAGGAGGAGTTGCAATTGTCGTCTCTGATGAAATATACTTTAAAGCAACAAAGATCAAAAGAGACAACGAAGGTTATTACATAATGGTAAAAGGATTGATACAAAAAGAAGAGCTAACGATTCTAAATATATATGGACCCAATACAGGAGGACCCAGATATATAAGGCAAGTTCTTAACGATTTACAAAGTGACTTGGACTCCCACACAATAATAGTGGGAGAATTTAACACTCCACTGTTAATATCAGACAGATCAACCAGACAGAAAATTAACAAAGATATCCAGGACTTGAACTCAGACCTGAAACAAGGAAACCTGATAGACATTTAGAGAACTCTCCACCCCAAATCCACAGAATATACATTCTTCTCAGCACCACATCACACCTAATCCAAAACTGACCATATAATTGGAAGTAAAGCACTCCTCAGCAAATGCAAAACAACTAAAACCATATAAAACAGTCTCTCAGACCATAGTGCAATCAAGCTAGAACTCAGAATTCAGAAACTAAATCAGAACAGCACCATAAAAAACCTAGAAGAAAATCTAGGCAAAATCATTCAGAACGTAGGAGGAGGCAAGGACTTCATGACCAAAGCACCAAAAGTATTAAAAACAAAAGCAAAAATACACAAATAGGACCTAATCAAACTCCAAAGCTTCTGCATGGAAAAAGAAACAGTCACTAGAGTGAATCGGCAACCATTATAATGGAAAAAAATCTTTGCAGTTTCTACATCTGACAAAGGGCTGATATCCAGAATTCACAAAGAACTCAAACAGATTTACAGAAAAAAAAAGCCCATTTAGAAATGGGCAAAGAATATGAACAGTCACTTTACAAAAGGAGATATACATGAGGCCAACAAACACATGAAAAAATGCTCATCATCACTGGTCATTAGAGAGATAAAAATCAAAACCACATTGAGATACCATCTCACGCCAGTTAGAATGGCGATCATTAAAAAATCTGGAGACAGCAGATGCTGGAGAGGATGTAATGAAATAGAAACACTCTTACACTGTTGGTGGGAGTGTAAATTAGTTCAACCATTGTGGAAGACAGTGTGGCGATTCCTCAAGGACCTAGAAATAGAAATTCTATTTGACCCAGCAATCCCATTACTGGGTGTATATCCAAAGGAATATAAATCGTTCTACTATAAGGACACATGCAAACGAATGGTCATTGCAGCACTGTTTACAATATGAAAGACCTGGAACCAACCCAAATGCTCATCAATGATATACTGGACTGGGAAAATGTGGCACATATACACCATGGAATATTATGCAGCATCAAAAAATAATGAGTTTTTGTCCTTTAGAAGAACATGGAAGGATCTGGAGAACATCATTCTCAGCAAAATGACACAAGAACAGACAAGAAAATACCGCATATTCTCACTCATAAGCGGGTGAGAAAAATGAGAACACATGGACACAGGCAGAGGGTCTACTACATACTGAGGTCTATTGAGGAGAATGAAGAAGGGACAGCAGAGGGGGCTGGGAAAAGATAACCTGGGGAGAAATCCCAAGTGTGAGTGAAGGGGAAGAAGGCATCAAAACACACTGCCATGTTTGTACCTATGCAACTATCTTGCACGTTGTGTACATGTAACCAAAACCTATAATGCAATAATATTTTTTTTGAAAAAGCAAAAATAGACAAAGCTTTTCTAATCAAACTCCACAGCTTCTGCATGGCAAAAAAAAAAAAAAAACAGTCACTGGAGTGAATCGGCAACCATTAGAAAGGGAAAAAATCTTTGCTGTTTAAGCATCTGACTAAGGGGTTATCAAGAATTTACAAAGAACTCCAACAGATTTACAGAAAAAAAAAACAAACAAGTCCATTCAAAAATTGGCAAAAGATATGAACAGACACTTTACAAAAGAAGACATACATGAGGCCAACAAACACGTGAAAAAATGCTCATCATCACTGGTCTTTAGAGAGATGCAAATCAAAACCATATTGAGATATCATCTCCCACCAGTTAGAATGGAGATCATTAAAAAATCTGGAGACAGCAGATGCTGGAGAGGATGTGGAGAAAAAGGAACACTCTTCCACTGTTGGTGGGAGTGTAAATTAGTTCAACCATTGTGGAAGACAGTGTGGTGATCCTCAAGGACATAGAAATAGAAATTCCATTTGACCCAGCAATCCCATTACTGGGTACATATCCAAAGGACTATAAATCGTTCAACTATAAGGAGACATGCACACGAATGCTCATTGCAGCACTGTTTAAAATAGCAAAGATCTGGAACGAACCCAAATGCCCATTGATGATAGACTGGACTGGAAAATGTGGCACATATACACCATGGAATATTATGCAGCAATCAAAAATGATGCGTTTGTGTCCTTTGTAAAGACATGGATGAATCTGGAGAACATCATTCTCAGCAAACTGACACAAGAACAGAAAAGGAAATACCGCATATTCTCACTAATAGGCGGGTTAGAAAAATGAAAACACATGAACACAGGGAGGAGGTCTACTACGCACTGGGGTCTATTGGGGAAAATGGGGGAGGGACAACAGGGGGGGCTGGAAAGGGATAGCCTGGGAACAAATTCCAAGTGTGGGTGAAGGGGAGGAAGGCAGCAAAACACACTGCCATGTGTGTTTCTATGCAACTATCTTGCACGTTCTGCACATGTACCCCAAAATCTTTAATGCAATAAAAATTTAAAAAATAAATATAAAAAATAAATAAATTTAAATATCTGGAGACAGCAGATGCTGGAGAGGATGTGGAGAAATCGGAACACTCTTACACTGTTGGTGGGGGTGTAAATTAGTTCAACCATTGTGGAAGACAGTGTGGCGATTTCTCAAGGACCTAGAAATAGAAATTCCATTTGACGCAGCAATCCCATTACTGGGTATATATCCAAAGGACTATATATCGTTCTACTATAAGGACATATGCACACGAATGTTTATTGCAGCACTGTTTACAATACCAAAGACCTGGAACCAACACAAATGCCCATCAATGATATACTGGACTGGGAAAATGCAGCACATGTACACCATGGAATATTATGCAGCAATGAAAAATGATGAGTTTTTGTCTTTTGTAGGGACATGGATGAATCTGGAGAACATCATTCTCAGCAAACTGACACAAGAACAGAAAACGAAATACCGCATATTCTCACTCATAGGCGGGTGAGAAAAATGAGAACACATGGACACAGGGAGGAAGTCTACTACACACTGGAGTCTATTGGGGGGAATAGGGGAGCAACAGCGGGGGTGGAGCAGGGGAGAAATATCCTGGGGAGATTTGCAAAGTGTGGGTCAAAAAAAGGAAGGCAGCAAAACACACTGCCATGTGTGTACCTATGCAACTGTATTGCACGTTCTGCACATGTACCCCAAAACCTAAAATGCAGTAAAAATTTAAAATAAAAAAAAAAACTTATCCATTATGATCAAGTAGGATTCATCTGGGGGATGAAAGACTGGTTCAATATATGCAGGTCTATAAATGCAATTCATCACATAAACAGAACCAAAAACGAAAACCACATAATTATCTCAATTGATGCAGAGATGGCATTTGACAAAATTCAACAGCCCTTTATGCTAAAAACACTCAATAAACTTGGTATTGATGGAACATATCTCAAAGTAATAAAAGCAATTTATGACAAACCAACAGCCAATATCATACTTAATGGGCAAAAACTGGAAGAATTATTTTTGAAATCTGGCACTAGACGAGGATGCCCTCTCTCACCATTCCTATGCAACATAGTACTAGAAGTTCCAGCCAGAGCAATCAGGCAAGAAAAAGAAATAAAGGGTATTCAAATAGGAAAGGTAGAAGCCAAATTGTCCCTATCTGCAGATGACATGATAGTATACCTAGAAGACCCCACCGTCTCAGCACAGAAATTTCTGAAACTGATTAGCAACTACAGCAAAGTTTCAGGATATAAAATTAATCTGCAAAAATCACAAGCATTCCTGTACACCAATAACAGACTTAAAGAGAACCAAATCAAGAACAAACTGCCATTCACAATTGCTAGAAAGAAAATAAAATACCTAGGAATACAACTCACAAGGAATGTAAGGGACCTTTTTAAGGAAAACTACAAACCACTGCTCAACGAAATAAGAGAGGACACAAACAGATGGAGAAATATTCCATATTCGTGCTTAGGAAGAATCAATATTGTGAAAATGGCTATACTACCCAAAGTAATGTATACAATCAATGCTATCCCTGTCAAACTACCATCGAATTTCTTCACAGAACTGGAAAAAGCACCATGAACTTCATATGGAACCAAAAGAGAGCCCACATAGCCAAGTGAATTCCTAAGCAAAAAGAACACAGCGGGAGGCATCACACTACCAGACTTAAAACTATACTACAAGGCTACAGTAATCAAAACAGCATGGTACTCGTACCAAAACAGAGATATAGACCAATGGAACAGAACCGAGGCATCAGAGGCAACACAACATATCTACAATCATATAATCTTTGATAAACCAGACAAAAACAAGCAATGGGGAAAGGATTCCCTCTTTAATAAATGGTGTTAGAAAACTGGTTAGCCATGTGCAAAAAGCAGAAACTGGACCCCGTCCTGACACATTACACTAAAATTAACTCCAGATGTATTAAAGACTTAAACATAAGACCTGGCACCATATAAACCCTAGGAAAAAATCTAGGCAAAACCATTCTGGACATAGGAGTAGGCAAGGTCTTCATGACAAAAACACCAAAAGCATTAGCAACAAAAGCCAAAATAGACAAACGAGACCTAATCAAACTTTACAGCTTCAGCACGGCAAAAGAAACAGTCACTAGAGTGAATCAGCAACCATCAGAATAGAGAAAATTTTTGTGATTTACCCATCTAACAAAGGGCTAATATTCAGAATTTGCAAAGAACTCAAACAGATTTACAGAAAAAAAAAAACGAGCCCATTTAAAAATGGGCAAAGGATATAAGCAGACACTTTACAAAAGAAGACATACATGAGGTGAACAAACACATGAAAAAATGCTCATCATCACTGGTCATTAGAGAGATGTAAATCAAAACCACATTGAGATACCATCTCACGCCACTTAGAATGGCTATCATTAAAAAATCTGGAGACAGCAGATGCTGGAGAGGATGTGGAGAAATAGGAATACTCTTACACTGTTGGTGGGAGTGTAAATTAGTTCAACCATTGTGGAAGACAGTGTGGCGATCCCTCAAGGACCTAGAAATAGAAATTTCATTTGACCCAGCAATCCCATTACTGGGTATATATCCAAAGGACTATAAATCGTTCTACTATAAGGACACATGCACACGAATGTTCATTGCAGCACTGTTTACAATAGCAAAGTCCTGGAACCAATTCAAATGCCCACTGATGATAGACTGGACTGGGAAAATGTGGCACATATACACCATGGAATATCATGCAGCAATCAAAAAATGATGAGTTTTTGTTCTTTGTAAGGACATAAATGAACCTGGAGAACATCATTCTCAGCAAACTGACACAAGAACAGAAAAGGAAATACCACATATTCTCACCCATAGGCGGGTGAGAAAAATGAGAACACATGGACACAGGGAGGCGGTTTACTTCATACAAGGGTCTACTGGGGGGAATGGGTGAGGGACAGTGGGGGGGGTTGGAAAGGGATAGCCTGGGGAGAAATTCCAACTGTGGGTGAAGGGGAGGAAGGCAGCAAAACACACTGCCATGTGTGTACGTATGCAACTATCTTGCACGTTCTGCACATATACCCCAAAACCTATAATGCAATAAAAAATTTTTTAAAAAGCCAAAATTGATAAATGGTACCTAATCAAACTGCATGGCTTCTGCACAGCAAAACAAAGAGTCACTAGAGTGAATTGGCAACCATCAGAATGAGAAAAAATCTTTGCAGTTTATGCATCTGACAAAGAACTGATATCCAGAATATACAAATAACTCAAACAGATTTACACACACAAAAAAACAAGCCCATTCAAAAATGGGCAAAGGATATGAACAGACACTTTACAAAAGAAGACATACATGAGGCCAAAAAACACATGAAAAGATGCTCGTCAGGTTGGACTCACAAGATGGCGTCGTAGAAGCGACTCAGGATTGCAGCTCTCAGTGAAGGCGCAGAGGGCATCATTCTGAAACAAAAACAGCAGAAGAAGAAACTGGTATCATCCTTCACTTTTCCACAACTGCTACAGGTACACCACAGACAAGCAGGGCCTGCAGTGGACCTCAGCACTCATGCAGCATAGGGGCTAGACCATTAGAAGGAAAACTAAGTAACAGAAATACTTCATCATCAACAACCTCAGCGTCCACACAGAGATCCAACTGAAAAATCAGCAAGTACTAAGATGACAGGCGGATAAATCCATAAAGATGGGAAGAAACCAGCTCAAAAAGGAGGAAAACAACCGAAACCAAAACACCTCACCTCCAAAAAAGGAACAAACCTCCTCACCAGCAAGGGAACAAAGCTGGACGGAGAATGACTGTGAAGAAATGACGGAATCAGACTTCAGAAAGTGGATAATGAGAAACTTCAGTGAGCTAAAAGAACATGTTCTAAATCAGCACAAAGAAACTAAGAACCTTTAAAAAAGATTTGAAAAACGATTCGAGGAATTGATAACAAGAATGGAAAACGTAGAGAGGAATATGAATGAATTGAAGGAGCTGAAAAACACAACACGAGAACTTCACGAAGCATGCACAAGTTTCAACAGCCGAATGGACCAAGCAGAAGAAAGAACATCAGAAGTTGAAGACCAACTCAATGAAATAAAATGAGAAACAAAGATTAAAGAAAAAAGTGAAAAAAAGAATGATAAAAAATCTCCAAGAAATGTGGAACTATATGAAGAGACCCAACCTATGTTTGATAGGTGTACCAGAATGTGATGAAGAGAATGAACCCAAGCTAGAAAACACTCTTCAGGATATTATCCAGGAAAATTTCCCCAACCTAGCAAGACAGGTCAACACTCAACTCCAGGAAATACAGAGAACACCACAGAGATACTCCGCAAGAAGAGCAACCCCAAGGCAAATAATCGTCAGATTCACCAGGGTTGAAATGAAGGACAAAATACTAAGGGCAGCCAGAGAGAAATGTCGGGTCACCCAGAAAGGGAAGCCCATCAGACTCACAGAAGATCTCTCGGCAGAGACTCTACAAGCCAGAAAAGAGTGGGGGCCAATATTCAACATCCTTAAAGAAAAAACTTTCAGGAGCACCCAGATATATAAGGCAAGTTCTTAATGACTTACAAAGAGACTTAGACTCCCACACAATAATAGTGGGAGACTTTAACACTCCACTGTCAATAGCAGACAGATCAACCAGACAGAAAATTAACAAGGATATCCAGGACTTGAAACCAGACCTGGAACAAGCAAACCTGATAGACATTTACAGAACTCTCCACCACAAATTCACAGAATATATACTCTTCTCTGCACCACATCACACCTACTCCAAAATTGACCACATAATTGGAAGTAAAGCACTCCTCAGCAAATGCAAAACAATGGAAATCATAACAAACAGTCTCTCAGACCACAGTGCAATCAAGTTGGAACTCAGAATTCAGAAAATAACTCAGAAGCGCAAAGCTTCATGGAAACTGAACAACTGGCTCTTGAATGCTGATTGGATAAACAATGAAATGAAGGCAGAAATAAAGAAGTTACTTGAAACCAACGAGAATAAAGACACAAGGTAAAAGAATCTCTGGGACATATTTAAAGCAGTCTGTAGAGGAAAATATATAGCAATAAGTGCCCACATGAGAAGAGTGGAGAGATCCAAAATTGACACCCTATCGTCAAACTTGAAAGAGCTAGAGGAGCAGGATCAAAAAAGCTCAAAACCTAGCCGAAGACAAGAAATAACTAAGATCAGAGCAGAACTGAAGGAGATAGAGACAAGAAAAACCCTTCAAAAAATCAATAAATCTAAGAGCTGGTTTTTTGAAAAGATCAACAAAATAGACAGACCACTAGCCAGACTGATAAAAAAGAAAAGAGAGAACAACCAAATAGATGCAAAAAAAAACGATAAAGGG
>PVHO010008145.1:0-94028 GCA_004024885.1 Saguinus imperator | reverse complement strand
TGTAATCCCAGCACTTTGGGAGGCTGAGGCGGGTGGATCATGAGGTCAAGAGATCGAGACCATCCTGGTCAACATGGTGAAACCCCGTCTCTACTAAAAATACAAAAAATTAGCTGGGCATGGTGGCATGTGCCTGTAATCCCAGCTACTCAGGAGGCTGAGGCAGGAGAATTGCCTGAACCCAGGAGGCGGAGGTTGCAGTGAGCCGAGATCGTGCCATTGCACTCCAGCCTGGGTAACAAGAGCGAAACTCCGTCTCAAAAAAAAAAAAAAACAAATAAAAAATTATGTTCCTTAAAACAAGTATTGAAAGTAGGTATTTTGGCAAATTAATCATTTGGTGAATTGGTTTTTTGACAAATTTATCTCTCTGACAATTGATCTTAATCAACTGAATTCATTGCTTCCTATATGGTTTCTTCAGACTTTCTTAATCTGGCCAACTCCTATTCATCTTTGAAGTGATGCCTTACTTCTCATTTGCTTTTCCAATAAATCTTTTCTAAATCCTCCAAAACTCCCTCTATTGGTACTTGTGCTTACCCAGCTGAAGAACTGATTTAAGTAGAAAGAGTGTTTGCAGAGTTATTCCTCAAGCTCAGTAGATTATAAATTTCTCAAAAGTGGTAACTGTAACTTATTCATTGTTATATCTGTGATATATACCAGATACTTAATAGAGCAGTTGATGTGTGAATGAATGAATGTTCTTAATTATTAATAATTACAGACAAGAAAAACAGAAAATGTCCTGAATATGTCAGCAGCCACTTTTCTCACCCTAGTCTCTCATCTTCATGCCATCTTCCTTTATTTCCATACGCATGTGTCTTTTTGCAATGGTTTCAAATTGGTTAGATTGGAGGGAAATATAAATTGATGAGCCCGGATCAAGTGGCTCTGATCTACCTGTTACAAAGTAATAAATTGTTGACCTTTTGGAAGCACATTAACAACATGTCACTTAAGAGATTCTCTTTTCTTGGAATTAATAAGTCTCTAAAATGTCAGGCTTTATTCCCTCATCATTAAACACATCAAGCTTAATGTGTTTCTCCTTTCAAGTGACTATTTAAAATAAGTCAAAAAGGCCATTCCTAATGCCAATATAACGATGATGTAGGTGGGAGAATGTAAAGGCAAATGAAAGCTCATCTTAGGGTTAGGTAATGCATAAAGCCTGTCTTTTCAAATAATTATAAAAAGAAATATTAGGGCAGAGATAATAGTATAGCAATAGTTAGCACAGAACTATTTAAACGAAAACATTCACTTGTTCTCTTATTTATGACCTTTCTGAGAAGAAACTATTAAGTAATACTTAATTGCAAGACACGAACTTAAAATGCACATCCAAATTGATTACCTTAACTAAGAAAAAAACCCATCAAATGTGGTAATTTAGAACCCGTGAAGGACTGTTGAAGCATAATGGTGAGAGTGCATTTATTTAGAGGTGGTAAATAAGATACTGCTTTTCTTCTGGGCTCTAATGAAAATAAAATGCAAGTTTATCTGTGGAAGTTTATGTCACCTTCACTTTAGGCTTTGTGGGCTACAAACAGTCTCTGTTGCATATTCTTCTGTTTTTGTTTTGTGTTTGTTTACAGCCCTTTAAAAATGTTAAAAAACAATTTGTATCTAACTGGTAGCACAAAAAAAAGCCATGGACCAGATTTGACCAGTGGATTGTAGTTTGCTGACCTAAAGTAGAGGGACTGGACTATCGCATAAACAAATACGATTTACTTCTAAAAAGAGAAGGTATTCTCAGATTTGTGTTGACTTCTAATTGCACAAATTTTAGTGTATGTCCTATCACTAACAAAACACAGGATAAACACTGGGTATCAGTATGAATCAGTCTTAGATCCAGTATGAAAAGTTGAAAGCTTACTTTAATGTACCATTTAACTATAATACAAGGCAAAAAACCTCCTCAGGTCACTGATGTTGGAAACATATTGTTCATTCAGTCACTACAACTCCAAAAGTCTGAGGACAAATTTTCCATGGACCAAATTCCATTTCTAAGTAAAAAATACTATATCTCACCAGTACAACAGAGGTGAGAAGTCTCAGGGAGATTAACTATTAACTAAAACCATAAGAGACTAATTCAAGTCCCAAGTCCCGAATCTTTATATCTTTGTGACACATGTATTCTCTCTTTCTTAAGGAGAAACATACACCAGAAGAAAATTTATGAAGCAAGCAATACAATTTAGTTTATTGAGTCAGAATTTCCCATTAGTAAAGGCCCATTCATCACACATGGAGTACACATTTGCCATAGGTTGGCAGCTCCGTGGGTCACAATAACCCTCTCTTAGAAAATGCTAAGGGATTGTTGCCAGTTCTGCTCCTATGACTTTGCCATATTCTATATATCCCTACTGACTTCTTCTCCCTTTGTCTCCTCTGACTCACTTGTTTCTGTTAGTCCTTAAACTTTAGTTTATTTCCTCTGAAACAGATATTTCAGAAAAATCTGACTTTGATCACTTTGTCTCTCCTTGCCAGAATATTTTCCCTTATGTTAATGAAACGTTTTTATATTCAAATTTCATAACTCGATAAATGTTTGAATTAAAAATTTTATAATTTAATGAATATAAATATTCAGTTTACAGCCTGGATCTCACACTTGCATTGCTGTCTTGTCGACAGTACTACCTTTGTGGATAAATTGCTATGGGAACACAGAAGAGTGAAAGACCCTTTCACTAGGTCTATTAAACTAGGTCTATTAAAATAACCAGCATTTTTCATGAAAGCTAAGAGTAAGGAGGTAGAGGTTTCAAATAAAAGAAAATCTTAAGCATTGACCCAGATGTGAAAACACAAGGAAAATACGTGGAGAAGAAGCAATATGCTAAAAAGTTCGTAAAAGGCGTAAGCGTGAAGTATGAGTTAGGAGAGCAGATAGATCTGTGTCCTAGGAAAGATGGAGTATCATGTAGTAAAGCCTGCCTGCAGCTCACCAACACATCTCATCGTCTTTGAAGGTGCATGGAGAGACCATGCTTGCAAATCTCCTTTGCAGTTAGAAGTGGACATGTGACAGAGGTCTCGCCAATGAAAAATTATTGGCAATGATGTGTGACAACTCCCAGTCTTGTCCATAAAAGACTCCCATGCCTAATTCTTCATTTTATCTTTCCTTTTGTGACCAATTTGGGAGTCATATGATGAAGATGAGTGAGCAACAAATCACCACTGGAGAGAGAGATGCCAACCAAGTAGAAGCATCTGTCTTGAATTTTCATAAACAAGAAATAAAAATCTATTGCATTAAACATTTTAAGATTTTGCTATGTATCCCTTGGAGCAGCTAGCACCACCTTAACATTTTGGCATTAACCTATAGGTAAAAGAAAACTATTAAAGGACAGTGAATTTGATAGAGAGGAAGAGACCAATTGGAGTGCTATTCTAACACTCTCAAATATACTCCTCTTCCCACAAATTTTGGAACCCTCAGACTTTTAAAAACACAACTCAATCAGCCTATTCTTTCTGCCTTGCTCATTGTTTCTCCCAAAATCCACAATAAAGACTTTGCCCATGTTTTCCCTTCCCTCTTTCTGCTCCCTAACATGGGTACCCCCTCATGTGACCCTGTATGGTGTGCCCTGCTTTCTGTTTCTAAGGAACTGTGAACAAAAACTTCTTCCTTCAAAGCAGTCTTCTCCTGATCTGTTGACCTCGCCATACCTGATTAAAATGAAATTCCAGTTACATTTTAATACAGAGGAACACTTCATTCTGGTATGACCTCTTAACTAATTACCTCTACAATGACCCTGTTTGCAACTAGGTTGTATTTTGAGGTACTGGATGTTGGAACTTTAACACAGGAGCTTTTAGGTGATATAATTTAATCTGTAACAGAGGTAATTATACTTATTTGTAGATTTGTTGTGTGTTAAAACCATTTTAAACATCAAACATTCTATAGTACCTGCTATGGCAAATATATAGAGTATATTTTGGGGAGACTGATGGGTTGAAAAGAAGAAGTAGAGAACAATGAAACCATGGCAGAGAGCTGGAGAGATGATTTCAAACTAACTTACATGTGGAGGCAGAAGGATTTCTAATGATTTTACTTGTACAATATTTCCTGAATTTTCTCCACCTCTAATTGCACAATCTCCAATTTGCCGGAAAGGGAAGGTATTCTCTTAGAGAATATTAGAATAGCACTCCAGTTGGTCACCGCCTGTCTTTCAAATTCACTGTCCTTTTACGGTTCTCTTTTACCTATAGGATAACACCGAAAGGTTAAGGTAATGATAACTGCTCCAAAAGATACACAGCAAGTCTTTTCACCTTTATATATGTAAATATAAAAATATATGTATATGCACCTAATGTCTATACAGAATATTAGAATGATAATTTTTTTCTTGTTTTTCACTTTTCTTGCATAAGAAAATGTGTTATGGTGAACCCTGTATATTTATTTCTCAGCTTCAAAAGTTACCAACTTACGGCCAATCACACTGCTTACATATCCCATGTAACCTCCCCACACCCTCATATTTTTTGAAGCAAATCCCAGACATAATTAATTGATATGATAATCTGTATGTGAATTAAAGTTTGACAAGCATTGCTTTGGAGTGTGTTAAGCCTGAAAATCTTCACTAATTTTTAAATGCACAGAGGCAATTTTGATAAAAGATGGTTTAATTTCATTTTGCTTTATATCATAGGGATTTCTCATCACTTCAGGGTTTGATGAAAAAATGTGTTTCTTTGTAGCTGTGTGTTTTTGATCTTTTTAATAAAAAAGACAACTCATGTGTTCTTTTTAACTTGTTAATATTGACATCCTAATGGTTTATAGTTTGCAAAGCTGACAAAAACTAAATTATAGAGTATTTGTATAAAAAGCTGGTGTAAGGATTGAAAAAAACTAGAATTAAAATTAAATTCATCTTTGTGTGGTTGATTCAATTTAAGTTTTGTCTCCTTTATTCATCAAAACCTCTAATATATCCATATAAGAAATATTTCTATGACAGAGTAGCAGATGTGAATGCTTTCAATGAATGCATAGATAGAAACCACAGGTTTTCTAGGATAGTTTTCAAAACTATTTACTACAGATGATTTTATTAACTATTCTAAATTCCTGTTTTTCCTGAGACAGAGTCTCACTCCATTGCCCAGGCTGGAGTGCAGTGGCGCAATGTCAGCTCACTGTAACCTCTGCCTTCCAAGTTCAAGTGATTCTCCTGCCTCAGTCTCCCGAGTAGCTGGGATTACGGGTACATACCACCAGGTCTGGCTAATTTTTATATTTTTAGTAAAGATGCCAGTCTCAAACTCCTGTCCTCAAATGATCCACCCACCTCGGCCTCTAAAAGTGCTGGGATTACAGTTGTGAGCCACGAAGTGTAGCCAACCACTCCCAATTCTACTGACCATAAAACCACATAGTCTTCACCACTTGGCCCCAAACAACAACAACAACAAAAAACTAAGATAGCAATCTAGCAAATGAACAAAACTTGCCTCTACTTATTTTAGAAATCTTTATTAAAAAAAAAAATAAGGTCCAGGGTCAAAGATATTCAAATTAAGGGCCCTCAAAGGAAATGTTCATTTCTTCAGATATCTCCATATGGACAATGACGATAAGAAATGCAGCAGTCAACTTCATTTCGAACTTTTTTTATCTCTGGACTTGAACTGGGCTTATATAACAGAAACTAGCAGGACAATGGACTAGCTATATGACTGGACAAGCTACTTACTGCTCTGAACCTCAGTGTTTTCATCTGTAATATGGGAACAATAATCCACCTTCCACAGTGTAAAAGCCAAATAAAAGAATTGATATAAAAGTACTTTTGAAAATTATAAAGCTCTAAGTAAAATGTGAATTTTTATTATTAGACAACTTAGAGTATTCAACAGTTTAGATAAAGAATGACATAACCGCTCTGTATTGGTACCAAAAGAAGAAACATGAGCCTTTTTTTGATGATAAAAATCTTGGAACTCTTAAAAAAGCCATTTTTTTTTTTTTTGCTGTTAGTACTCATTTAAATATTCAGTATTGATATTCAGTTTTTGTGTGGCTTTGTTTAGTCATTGATAATTATCCCTGAAGTCTTCCCTCATGCAATCATCCCTTTTCCAAACTGAGTTCAGCTATGTCATTATTTCCATTATTTTAAGATATTAAGGTTTAGTCTACAATTTATAGACTAAATCTATAATTTCTTACATATTATCATTTAAAGTTTTAAATATAAAAAAATGATAATTATGTTTTACTTCTCTGGTTTCTCATAACCCTCCTTCAGATTTCAGAAGCAAATATTTATGCCTTCAACCTAAGTGTGTTCAGCCCATCTTAAATCAAAGAGGGCCAATAAAAAACAGACAAGTAACAAGAAATTTAATATACATATTGTGTTTATTTGTTTGTCACTGGTGTTTTCTATATCTGGGTTATTTGTTGTATAAGTTGTTGGTAATGTTTGTAAGTATAGTAATGGCTTCTAATAAACTGAGCTACTTTATACAGTTTTTAATAATGTAGGCTCTAAAATGAAATAAATCTTTATTTCTGCACTGTATCACTTACTTGCTGAACAATGTAGCATTTAACACATTATTTATGTTTTCTGGGCCTCAAATTTCTTATCTTTAAATTGGGGGTGTAATAAACAGTGTTAATTAAAAGCATACTATGCACCAACCACTATGCTTAACACTAAATATATTTTGATAACTTTATACAAGACAGATAGATAAGAAAAACAAAAATGTCCAACAATGTGTCAATAGAAAATAAGGTGAGTGGAACATTTTCATGTTAAATTGAATGTGTGTACCATAATGATTCAGGACTATTATTTGTGAAATTATAAGAGAAACTCTACATTTTCATATACTTCCTAAGGTATCCTAATAATTTTGATCAGTTTATTTATTTTTTACTACATGCCACCCTCACTAGAATGAAGCATGAAAAGTCAGGGACTTTGCCTATTTTATTCACCATTATGCACTATTTCCAGCATTTGGTGCCTGGTTCATAGTGCAACTCCACAGACACTTGTACCATGAAATAACGAATTAAAATACAAAAAAGAAATCCTTCTTATCCCAAGCATATGCAAGATACTTGCCTAAATATTTTGAGTCAGTCGAAGATAAACTGGTCATGAATTTGACCCTCAAATGAAAGAATGAGAAGAACATTTGTAATGAGATAATAAAACATAAATATAAATGAATTCAATACAGGTAGATTTCAGAGGAAGAAAACATTATTTCAACCATGAAAAAGTTATAATTAAACTGAAGTTGCTACTTATTTGTATTTGTAATCTTCTTTGGAGTAGTAGTATAATCACAAACATGCCTCTTACCAGCTTAGTATACCACACAGATGTATTTTATTTGGATATTTTAAATATCCGATTTTAAGTATCTTTAGTTGAAGTATGCATTCTTATTTTACCTCAGATTCTATCTCTCTGTATTGTAGTCATACTGTCAAGACATTTCAAATGGTTTTATTCTAGCTCTGACCCTGAAGGCATGGTAGAAAACCCCCAGTGTCTATTAAACAAAACTGCAATGACTGGCAGAAGATAATGAAATGATAGCAAGCCCATGGAGAACACTGTAGAGATATGGTGATGTACAAGCTGGGAACCCAAGGAAACAGTGTGGGGAAGGCAGTAAGGTGAGACAGACTTTTGTCAGCAGGTCATTGCAAGATCCAACCAAAGTGAATTATTCCTATTACAGTGATACCATCACTACTCAGTGATACATGAATCTTGGGACACCAATTCCAGAAGGTTGAGGACCTGTCCCTAAGTTGGTCCAACTTTCTGGGCCCTGCTCCCTGTATAGGGAACCATAGACCCACTCTGGAGCCAGAGTAGGCACCTCTATGCATGAGAGTTTGGCTATAAGCTTTGTTCATCAGCAAACAGAAATGCTTTCTACTGTGTCTTCCTTGTGTTCTCATGAATAAAACATATAATCAGAACATCTGATTTCTGAAAACACACCATGTTCTTAGTAGTTCTTATTCTCAAGAAAGTCTGATAAATCTCTAATTATATTAATAATGGAATATTTGCAGTCACAGATAAAATTATGTTCAAAAAGCTTATTGTCACACTTTTATACAAAAGTCCTGACTCTATGTAGTGATCATTTGCTCCCTTTACTTCCCTTCTTACATTCAAAAATAATTTTGCTTGAGTAGAATATGCCTTTAGGAAAAGATGGCATGTAAACTGAAAGCCATTATTATAGTTTGTATCAGATACTGTTGGTGCCCGCCCCACACATATCCCATCACCCTTGCTGCTTCACTGAGCACTAGACTGAGGTCCAACTGTCAGGGCATGTGTTTCTTTGCCTGAGGCTCTCTTGTTACCAAAGCCCACCCTGCACCCATGTGGCAGGCCAAAAGTGCCAGATAATTAAATTTCCTTTCTCACTGGAAGCAGTTTTCAACCAATGGCTGGATGGGGTAGATGTATAAATATCCTTTAGATGGATGCATGTTGGGTTAGGCATGTAGGGAGGTAACACTGAACTATGTGAGTTATGTTTCTACACTGGCTCCCAGAATTTCTTCAGTGGTATCAAGCAACAACTGCCCACTGTGGTAGCTGCATGCTAACACATCTTAAAGGCCGTCTTTCCTTTCCTGTCTCATTTGCCCATTTCTTTACTATGTTTTCTGGTCTCAACAACCAAATAAACTACTTCACCTTAAATTCTTGTCACACGGTCTGATTCTAAGCAAACCCAAACTAAGTGTAATATCAAATTTTTACACTAATCTCAGATACAGTAAGCATTTATTTGCTAGATTTATACAAATTCCATCCGTGAATATTTATCAAATTTTGTTTGCCAGTAGTACTACGTTCAGTGTGTTTAGTTTAGCTGAAATTACTGTGCACATAAATCTCTTTACAAAGAGCATAGGGAGTGTTGTCTAAGCCACTCCCTCAACCTTAACCTATCTCCCATTCCCATTGAAATGAAAACCCCACCAGCTACTTCCATATGCACATTATTATGCCTTCACTGTAGGACTCAACATGAAAAGAAACTACAAGTGGAAAAGAATCTTCTCTCTCCCAAAGTAAATGAAACTAAATAACAACAACAAAAAAAGTTAGCTAAATTCTGTTCATTTTTTATCAATGTTTCTTTTCCCAAATTTGATCCTATAGAAAAAAAAAATCCTCAGTTCCCTTTTTTAAGAGTATTCACTTTTATCACAGCTGGACACAAGAATCATAAACAAGTTCTCAGCAGAGGTAAAGGTACTTGGAAGCATGGGGCCTCAGCATGACAGGCCAGTGAAATCTGAGACACATAAACAGACAATGGAAAGGACTGCCATTTCAGAAAGCTACCCAGTACAAGCAGAGAGAGCTCAGCAGAAAATAGCCAAAGATTCCCTGATCCCAAGATTACTGTTTTATACAGCTTTCAAAAGATGTTTTCCAAAACTCAGCTGTTTTGTTCTTTTATCTATAGGTGACAAAACACTTTTAAATTGTGAAAACAGTAAGCTAGGTGGCACCCATGTAATAATTATTTTTGTTTAAGTATCTGTGATTAAAGTTACTGGGAGGAACAAAAATTTCATTTATTTATGATGCGTTTTGCTATGATTTTCTTTCCCTAAGCAAGCTTCCAACACTGGCCTCTTTTGAAGTCTAGGTCATCCATTTATAGTATCCTCTCTAGGTACTTATCAGTCAGGTTTTTGTTTTTGTTACATTCTTCACCCTCTTCACGTGTCTTACTTTTCTCTCTACCCGTCATCTGTCATTTCATCATATGACATCAGTAGGTTGATTTTCCTATCTAATGTTAATCCTGACAACTCCTATGACCTTAAAATTCTCGCCATTCAATACTGAATCATATCATTGAGTTCACTATTCCTTGACATATTTCTGCTTGCAAAGGCCAAAATGGAAAAACGTAGGCTAGATTCTTATTACTCACATTTTGATTCTAGCACATGCAACATCGTTTGGCATATTTTGGAAGCCTTCTGGAAATCCACATTCTAAGGCCCAAGCTCAGACCTGCTAAATCAGATGAGGTCTACAGCTATCTGTATGTACATTACTATAACCTAATATAATTATATAATGTAATATGATTTTATGTGTGTGAGTATGTGTGTGTAGGTTTTTGTCAACCAAGGTTGCTAGTTCGTAACTCCCATAACCATTGTTAGTCTTTTTTTTTAGTAATGTTGGGGTGCTTTAGCCTCACGAGCAGGCCTCAGAAAACAAAATTTTTCCTTCTCCTGTCTTCCTGCCACCTGACCAAGGAAGGACTCTAATCTGACTGTGTGTCATAAGACTCTCATTGCAGAGAGAGTCCTGCTCCATACTATAGAGGAAGGAATGCTTCCCAGAGGGACCAAGAAGAATCTGGCAGGCCTTCCTGGGTTTAGATCATGTGCTTTTTGTTTGATCACATTTTGACACAGTTGTTCTTGCTTCAATCACGACCAACCAATGGAGTCTCCATAAAAGACCTCAAGTAAGATAGGAGACAGAACTTAACTCAGAGCTGCGGCTCAGCCACCAGATTGACTAGTGAAAACAGGAAAGAGATACAAACGTCTCTCCAAAAGACATGCCCACTAGTCTGCCACGTCATGATACCATTGCCATGGCAATACCCAGAAGTTACCAACCCTTTCCATGGCAATGACCATAATGACCTGTAAGTTACTACCCATTTTCTGGAAATTTCTTCATAATCAGCCCACTAATTTGCATACAATTAAAAGTAGGTGTAACTATAAAGTGTAGAACTGCCTCTGAGCTGCTACTCTGGGCACACTGTCTATGGGGTAGCTCAGCTCTGCAAGGAGTACCTCTGGTGATGCTGTACCCTGCCACTTCAATAAAAGTTGCTAACACCCAAGCTCACCCTTGTATTCTTTCCTTGGAAAAGCCAAGAACCCTCCTAAACTAAACCCAAATTCTGAGGTTTGCCCACCTGCATCATCCAGCAACCATGAAAGGATGAAGACAGCAGAAATGGTGGCGATTGGTAGTGAGCAAAATGGTAAGACAGCAGAGATCGTGGCACTCAGCAATCAGAGAAGATAGCAATTGGTGAGACAATGAGCAGAGATGGTGAGAGAGAAAAGCAGTCTGTGATCAAGGCTGCAAGAGCTATACTAAGACTATAGCAAGAGCTGCTCACCCTACAGAAGTGTAATGCTAACCAAAGGCTCTTTTCGGAGCCATCACGTTCCCTGGGAGGTGGCAGAGCCAAATATATACGGCAGTGACCATAGCACCACCACCTCATGTGGGACCTGTCACCCCTACCAGCAGGTTAGCAGGTCACTGGTCCCCATGCCAAACCCCCAAGCAGCAGCCAAGCCCACCCAAACTGAGGAAACATGGAGAGAACTTCAACTGGGTCCCATGTAGAAGATCAGTTAGCACAATTTTGGCTGCTTTGGATGGATAAATGTCCCCTCTGCCACTCCCCATAGTATCAGTTAAGCCAGGGAATAAAAGCCTTTGGCTAAGTGGTCAGTTAAAAGTTAGCTGTCATTCAAGTGTCCTGAAGCACATCCTTGTCACCTGTGATGTTTAATATTGAATGTCAACTTGATTGGAATGAAAGATGTCAAGTATTGTTCCTGTGTATGTCTCTGAGGGTGCTGCCAAAGATTAAGATTTGAGTCAGTGGACTGGGAGAGGCAGACCCAACCTCAATCTGGGTAAGCACAATCTAATCAGCTGCCAGTGCTGCTAGAATAAAAGTAGGCAGAGGAACATGGAAGGACTAAACTGGCTGAGCCTTCTGACCTTCATCTTTTTCCCATGTTGAATGCTTCCTGACGTTGAACATCGGAGTCCAAGTTCTTCAGCTTTTGTACTCTTGGACCTACACCGCTGGTTTCCCAGTGGCTCTTGGGCCTACAGACTGAAGGCTATACTGTTCTCCATTGTACTTTTGAGGTTTTGGGACTTGGACTGGCTTTCTTGCTCCTCCGCTTGCAGGAGGCTTATTGTGGGACTTCTTGTGATAGTGTGAATCAATACTCCTTAAAAAATTCTTTCCTATGTACATCTACCCTATTAGTCCTATCCCTCCAAAAAACTCTGACTAATACATCACTCCTTCCCCTGGTCCTTTCTCCTCTGATTCCATTTTATTGTTTGGCCAGTCATTTTGTTCTCAGTCCTAAAATGTTTTGTTTACAGTATTATGTTTGCTTTCGACTCTCGGTTAACTATGTTTGGACAATTGGCCAAACACTTATTTGTGAGACGTCCTCCATTGGCTTAACTCTGGGATGCCACAGTCACATTTTTCCATGACCCTAACTTAGGTTTTGGTTCACTGTTGGCCACCTTCTGGATGCCACGGGGTTTTTAGCACCTAGTGAGGGAACCCTTGTTGGCTGAAACTCAGGACCTCCATGTTTTCAGCATTGATACTGTCGGCGGCCTTCCAGTTGCTCTGGAGATTCTGGCATTGTCATTCCCTCTATGATTGTGGGTTATAGCTCCTCCCTCCAGAGGAGTGTTGATCTTTCCTTTTTCTGCTCTGAACTTAGAAGTTCTTATTTTTCTAACAGCCAGTTGCAAGCATCTTTCTATATTCTGTCTTATAACTCCCTTGCTCAAGCCACCCTTGGTCAAAGGGATTCAGAGTTCCCAGGGCCCTGGCCTGATGGACCACCACCTACAGTGACAGACAAGAGGTCACTCAAACATTTTCTTAAGTGTCTCCACTGCTAAATCAGTTCTTTAGCAAGACAAGGTCTCTGAGGTCTCCTTTGGGCAATGTTGCTTATCCGCTGCCCTTCCTCCCTTTTATTGTCACCATTTGTTTAGCTCCTCTCTCTGCCCAACCTCACTTGCTGTGGAATTGGGAATCAACATTCTACTGCCCATTTGTAGCCCATAGTCCACTTTTCTAACACCTTGCTACCTATACTTACACCTTCTGTGCAGAAAATAGAAATCTAAAAGGGAAAAATAACAAGGGCTCAGTTATTTTTTGTCTTGCTAGGCTTAGATAATCTTCTGTGCTCAGAAAAAAAAATTTCTTGGTCCTGAGGGACAATGATGAGCCTCCCAGAAGTTTCACCACTAGGATGCTTTTTAGGCTATTGGAGAAATTTTTCAAATTTGGCTTAAAGAAAAAGAAACTAATTTTTTATTTCAACACCATCTGAGTTCAATAAAAATTAGAAAACTGACAGAATTGATCTAAACATGGTTCTGGTGTTATGATATTTTACAATTGGATTTATTCTATCAAAAAATAAAATGGGAAGAGGTCCCTTATGTACAGGATATTATGGCCCTTTACTGGCTCACATTGCTTCCAGGCACCAGAAAGCCATGCCTAAGGGATCCCATCCTACCTGCTCCTCATAGACCTACACCTTCCCCAGTCTCCTTAGTTCCCCAGTTCTGAGGGGGATTCCATCTGTTCTTTAATGAAGGATTCCACTCCAAGGTCATCAGGCACCTATTCCAACTGGCCCCAGACTATACCCTCCTTCTGCTGCAAAAAGCAAGCACCAGTTACTTCCAGGAGGGGGGCTTCATATCAACCCCTAAATTCAAATCTACATTCATTGCACAAGGTAGCTGGTGAAATGGGGGAGTCACTTAGAGTACATATGCCATTTTCTATGTATAATTTGGCGTTATACAAGGAAAAATTTAATTTATTAACTTGATCATGATCGTTAATTTACATTTCATGACTTAAAAGTACTGTCTGCTTGCAGTGCCATGGAAAAAAAGCAGAAGAAACAGTGTGTGGTTAAATCAGTCATTTATGACAGGGTTAGAGAAATAACTCAGGGAAAAGAGGAATATTCTGTGGTTTCAGAGGGATTTCACGAGGCACTCAGGAAATATGCTAATTCAGACCCAGACTTCCCAGATGGGCAATCTCTCTTGGGTATACATTTTATTACTCAGTTGCCCCAACATTAAGAGAAAGTGACAAAAAGCAGCAACCGGACCTCAAAACTCAGTGTTCCAACTCTTAAATGCAGCCTTTAACATTTACAACAATAGAAACAGGGCAAAAGAAGTTAAAAAAAAAAATAGCCAAAAAGTGCAATTGTTAACAGTTGCTTTATTGCTTTAAGCCCCCTGACACTGCAGAATTACTCATCCTAAGAAAGTGCTGTGAGATCAGTGTCTAGGATGCCCAGACAAGATCCCCTGACTCACTAGCCCTGAGATAGAATCAGTGTGCCTATTATAAGTGAAAAGGCCATTGGCAATGAGAATGCTCTGCCCCAATGAGAAAGAGAAAAAAAGTTCCCTATTAATACTAGAGCTGACCTTCCACCAGCCCCAAGGAGCTGCCTTGCTCATTAAGTTTACTGAGTATCTTCAATCCTTGACCTGACAAATAGCTTCCTACAGTGTCTGACAAGAGGCTGTCTGAACAGTTTTCTTCAATGTCTCTGCTGCTGGATGAGCTCTCTGGTGGCTCAGGGACACCACGATATCCCTTTGAATAAAACAATTTACCTCTCCCCTTCCTTATCCGATGCTATGAGATCCCTTTCAGTGCCTCTTTCTGTCTTCCCTACCTACTGGGGCAAAAAAATTTGGCCAGGTAGATGGGTGCCAACCCAGGGACCAGGGGCAGAATGATATGGTTTGGCTCTGTGTCCCCACACACATCTCATGTTCAATTGTAAACTCTAATGTTGAAGGTGGGGCCTGGTGGAAAATGATTAGATCATGGGGATGGGTCCTTTTTGAATGGGTTAGCACCATTCTCACAAGATCTGGTTGTTTAAAAGTGCATGACACCTTTTTCTTCTCTCTTCACCTTCTGCTCTGGCCATGGAAGATGTGACTCCTTCTCCTTCACCTTATACCATGATTCGAAGTTTCCTGAGGCCTCCCAAAAGGAGAAGCCTCTATGTTTTCTGTATAGCCTGCACAACCATGAGCCAATTAAACCTCTTTTCTAAGTTACACAGTTGTCGTCATTTCTTTATGGCAGTGCAAGAATGGACACTCTGGTATGCCAAACCCCACTTTTTCACCATCATATTCTAACCATTGTGAAATCCCCAATAGAAGATCATCTGGAATTAGCATTCCTCTACTTTTCAAATGTTACTAGAATAAAAATCGTTCTGAGTAAACTAAGAAGTCGTCAGCTGATTCTATGTGCCATATTGATAAAATCATATGACTACAACTTTTTTTTTTTTTCAAATTTCCTACCTGAACTTTGTATTTCTCTCTGAGAATGGCTTTGCTTTCTCACAAGGAAAATCTAGGCCACTTCATGTACATTTTCTCCACTATCTTCTCTCTGTACAATTCTTGACATTGTTTATATCCTGAAGATTTCAATTTTACTAGATAATCTTTTTAGTTCAATTTTAACTACTTCACTCTGGCTAAATAAACAGATTTTTAAAATTTTATTTTCATAAATTTTGTTTTAAATTCTGTTTTAATTTCCTATTTGTACTTCTATTTAATGGTGATTGCCTTCTTACAAACCATGAAGCCCTGGGAAATTTTTACTTTAAATTATTTTGCTTTTAGTATATTCAGTTTCTCTGTTGAGTCCTCTTACCTACTTCAAAACACCAGATTTTTTCTATCTCAAAAACAATAATTTTTTTTTATTTTTTAAACCTTCAGCTTTATTTCACTAATAAAAATGTTCAAAAGCATTTTCTCCATACTCAGCACTAAAAGAGAGCAGATTAAGATGCATACAACATAAATTAATCTCGAAATCCTGCTGAGTGCAAAAACTCAGACACAAAAAGGTAAGTTCTATATAATTTACTTAAAGAAATTATAGAAAAGAAAAAATCTAATCTGTAATGAAAGAAAGCAGATTAGTGGTTGCCTGGGGCAACAAGTGAGGAGATTACACTGAGAAGGGTCATAGAGGACTTTCTGAAATAATATAAATGTTTTTATTGTGGTGGTAGTCCCATGCTGTATATAGGTATCAAAGGTTATAGAAGTGTACACTTAAAATTTGTGCATATTATTACATGGCATTTATACCTTCATAAACTTGATTTAAAAAAAGTCCCCACTCTTCTTATCTATATGACCCTCCAACTACATAATTAACCCCCAGAATATTTGGCTGCTACCCACATCACTTCACTGAAATTATCCCAGTGAAATTCACAAATATAGTCCTAGTAGGATCTACCTTCTTTACATTCTCATCTTTTGAATTCTAGGGACGCTTAATTACCCACCTACTTATTTGAACATTCCTTCTGTATCTTCTCCCCTAAGTCTTAATCCTCTACTCCTATATCAATATTTAGAAACAATTTAATGGTTGTATTAAAAACCAATTTCCTTCCTCAAAAATAACCATGACTTATTAAAGTTTTAATTATTTTCTCCTTTGTGATAAGATCAAACTCTCCACTCTTCTGTCTCCTAATCTGCAACCCAGTGTTCTACCTCAAAGTACAAATACTTAAAAACAAATCTACTCTACAATCTAAAGCCAGCTAAATACAGTCATTCCAATTAAAAATTTTGAAATAATTGTATCTTCATTATTCACATCAAATACCCACTAGGTGTGTAAATACATTATTTGGGATTTATATTTTACTTTCCATTTTCATTATATCCATCTGGACTCAGAATTTTATTTGTTGCCTTATTAGAAAAACTCCTTTTCTCCAGACATCCCATTTCATCTCCTCAACGTATTCTATTAGCTGCCATCTGATTTATTGTCTTGCAGGCAATGTGGTGATAATTTCACTCAGCAATTCAATGAACCACAAAGATCACCCCAAGGCCTTTTGTAGCCACTCTCAAATCTAGAGTTTTGGCACTCTCTTCCTCTGTAGTCTTATTAAATTTTATCCTCAAATCTAAATCACACATTTCATCCAGTCTGGAAGAGTCACCATTCCCTATTAGGCCCTAGATTTTTTTTTCCTTTCTGAAGTTGTTTTATTCTTGTCTTTTACTGAAAAGCATCCCACTATAATCATAGCCTACAGATGTCCTGTGATACCTATCAATGCCTTGACACAGCAGGTGTGTCAACTCCTTCAGAAAGACATTATTTATGATTATTTAAAGGATATATTCCCTTTGTGTTCCAAAATTGTTTCATGTATACAAAACATTTGCTAATTATATATTCCTTTATATTGTAGTGATTGGAACAAATCTGTTTCCTTTTTTTCAGACTTTATTCTCTGTGAATGGAAATACTACTATGAAACCTATTTCTGTAATGGAGTGGGGGCTAAGGGAGGGATAGAAGGGGATAGAGGGATAGGGAAGGGATAGCATTAGGAGAAATACCTAATGTGCATGACAGGGTGATGGATGTAGCAACCCACCATGGCACATGCATACCTATGTAACAAACCTTCATGTTCTGCACATGTATCCCAGAACTTAAAATATGACAAAAATAAACTAAAATAAAATAATTACAATTTAAAAAAATGGACCTGCACATTGTGAATGCTCAATAAAGTATGGCATCTGAATAGTATTTCATCACCTAACCTACATTATAATTCTAAGTCCTCAAATAATGTATTTAGAGCTACTTTTGATATTTAGCCAGACAAAATGTCTTTAAGTAAACATTTCTATATTATGAGTACAAATAAGAAAATGTAAGTTTTATTTATTTCATTATATATATGAAATCTCAACCACATAAAGGGAAGATTCCAAATGGAGCCACTAAGGCATGAGTTAAAAATCAAAGCAGTCAATTTTTGGTCAAGAATTTCTAAGAAGTTTATTAAGGACAATATGTATGTGTCTAAGAAATGTATGTGTGTGCAGCAAGGAATTTAAAATATTTTTTCTATATGAATCCAGAATTTTACATTCCATCAGTTCCAAAATCTGTGCATTTCACATACTTTTAATATCCATGATCTGTCTTCTCAAAAAGAGTAATTAGACTCTAAAGAGTTTCATTCATTTAAAAGTATAATGCATATTTAAATGTAAAAAACATCTTTAAAAGAAACTACCTGTGAATTTGTTTGTACTCTTGAAGGAAGGTAAAGTAAGGCTGATTACCAAGGAGAAAAAGGGAAAGATGACATTCCTTTTAACATGACAAAACACTCAAAGGGCACAAAATAAAAGATCAATAGGACCAAAATATTAGAATCTTCAGTGTGTCCAAAATACTCAAAACAATGCCAAAGTAACAACTAGAGACAAAATATTCAACTCTAAATGTTTAAAGAGGACTTGTAAAATATGACAGTCAAGTAAAAAGAAAATGGTCAAATGATCTGTGCAGATAATTTCTTTAAAAAGGAGAAAAAAATAATACCTATGCAAAATGTTGAGACACCGTCACCACGAAAATATACAAAACTTAGCCAGGCATGGTGGCTAATTTTGTTGAAGAAAATTTTCTTCAAGAGTAAGCCGCCCCTTACCTTTCTTTAAGTCCTCTTTGTCTCTTGCATGCCATGCATTGAGCTGTCATATTAAGATTTCGGAGTTAACTGGGGTACTCAGTTATTCTAAATGCTATTTGAAGTTAAGACTCAACAAAGGATACAAAGTAGCAGATATGTTGGATGAGTAAAGCTAGAAAACTAATAAATCACATGAGAAGTACAGTTAATAACACTGTATTGTGATTGGAATTTTTGCTACAAAAGTAGATTTTAGGTGTTTTTGCTACAAAAACTGGGTAACTGTATGTTCATTTGCTTGAACGTATTATTTCACTATATGTAAGTCAAACATCATGTTGTAACATAAATATGCAATAAATTTCTTTGTAAAATCAAAATGAAAAGTAAGTAAACATAAAAATATCCTCAAGCATAGAGTCAAAAATTGAAAATCAAGTATTTTACAGTTATCCACTTATCAAAAACTAATCTGCTTAATAACAATATGTGCTAGTAAAAGCAGGAAGAAACAGAAATTCTCACAGAGTCTGGTGGGAGTGCAAATTGGTACCACCTTTTTGAAGGGAAACATAAAAATATCATTAAAAGGTGTGCCCCAATTCCTTTTGGCAAATAAAAAGTGAAAAATAAATACTTATTGTTGAATTAAAATTCAAAACCGCACATGCACTTTGACTCCTCAGTTCCATTTCTTTAAATTTACTATGGAGAGGGGCTCACAAAATGCACAACATACAGCATCAAGACCCATTGCAACATTGAATGTAACAGCAAGGAATTTGGAAAAAACTCAAAAGGAACATGATACATCTAGAATATACAACCAGCACAAATAAAAATATAAACTTTTAAGTGCAAACAGTATTTATTGCAAAAATCATGTAAGTAATAATACCCGGGAAAAAAATTTATTAGATATGCGTATGTATATAATCATGTATATTTTATGTATATGTATATGTACAAGATACATGTATACACATAGATATCTTGTTTATATATAAAACATTTCATTTCAAATTATTAATAATTATCACTAGAAAGATGACTAAGAGAACAAGAAAACTGTATTTATTTATTAGATGGAGTCTTACTCTGTCACCCAGGCTAGAGAAGAGAGGTGTAATCATAGCTCACTACAACCTCAAATTCCTGGCCTCAAAGTGATCCTCCCACCTAAGCCTCTCAGGTCATGGTCTGATGTTTAAACAACGACATAGTATCACTTACCATAACATTTATCCTTTTAAAGTGCCCATTCAGAGATTCTTGGTATGTATACCAGGTTGTACATTATCAACACTATCAACTTTCAGATCATTTTCATTACTCCAAAACCAAACCCCATAATGATTAGCAGAACTCTCCATTCCTGTATAGCACCTGGCAACTAGCAATCTACTTTCTGTCTCTATGGATTTGTTAATGCTGGGCATTCTACATAAATAAAATCATGTAATAAGTGTCCTTTTGTGTCTGGCTTCTTCGCCTTAGAGTAATGTTTTCAAGATCCATCCTACATGGATGGATCCATGCTACAATATTGATGGATCTTGAAAACATTACACTATATAAATTTTATTTATGATCGAATAATGTTCTATTTCATGAATATAGTGCATTTTATTTATTTATATATTAGGTGATAAAAAGCTGGATTGTTTTTACCTTTTAGTATTATCATAATGCTGTTGTGAACATTTATGTTTAAGAATTTATATAAACATGCTCCAGTTGTCTTAGGTACACATATAGAAGTAGAATTGCTGGGTCATATAGTAACTCTATATTTCTCTTTTTGAATAACTGCCAAGCTGGTTTCCAAGGTGGTTGCCCCATTTTTCACTTCTGCCAGCAATATGTGGGGGTTCCAACCACTCCACATCTTTGCCAGCAATTGTTAATATCCTTCTTTTAATTATAGCCATTCTCTGTGGGTATAGTACCAACTTTCATTTACCTAATGGCAAATGAGTTGAGCATCTTTTCATGTGCTTACTAGCTATTTATATATCTCTTTTGGAGAAGTATCCCTTTAAATTACTTGCCTATTTTAATTGGGCTATTTGATTTTTTATTATTGGATTATAAGAGTTATTTTTATATTCTAGATACTAGACCCTTACTACATATATAATTTGCAAATATTTTCTCCAATTCTGTAGGGTTTCCTTTGATAGTGCTATTTAATGCACATAGTTTTAATTTTTATATAGTCCGATTTATCTACTGTGTTACTTTGTTGCCTTTGCTTTTGGCATTGTATCTTAGAAACTAATGCTTAATTAAAGGTCATTAACATTTACACATAGGTTTTCTCCTAATATATGTATACATTTTTCTCTTAAATTTAGACCTTTAATACACTTTAATTTTTGCATATAGTCTGAGGTAGCAGTCCAGCTTTATTTTTTTGCATGTGGAAATCCAATTGGCCCAGTATCACTGAATGAAAAGATGATTCTTTCTCTGTTGTCTTTGTAGTCTTGTTAAAAAAAAATATGGAAAGATGGACCACAGATGTGAATATTTATTCCTGCACTCTCTATTCTACTAATCTACATATCTATCCTTATACCTGTACCACATTCCATTGATTTCTGTGGCTTTGTAGTAAGTTTTAAAATTGGAACATTCAAGTCCTCCAACTTTGTTATTTTGGATTTTTTCTGCAAGATTATTTTGGCTATTTGGGGTCCCTGGCATTTCTATACGGATTTTAAGATTAGCTTGTTCATTTCTGCAAATAAGAGAGATAGGATTTTGATAGGATTGCTTTGAATCTGTAGATCAGTTTGATGCATATTTCCATCTTAAAAATGTCAATTTTTCAATCTACAAATATGAAATGCTTTTCCATTTACTTAGGATCTTTCACCTTCTTTTAATAACAATCTACAGTATCTAGTATACAAGCTTTACACTTAATTTAATATTATTCTTTGATGTTATTGTAAATGAAACTTTAATTATTTTCAAATCTTTCATTGGTAGTACATAGAAATACAATTGATTTTTATCTATTGATCTTTTATCCTTCAATCTTGCAAAACTTATTAGCTCTAATAGTTTATGTGTATGAGTTTGTGTGTATATGTGGATGCATCACATTTCTTAAGAATTTTTCTATATAGTAAATTTTTTTTTTTGAGACAAGATCTTGCTCTGTCAACCCAGACTGTAGTGTTGTGAACAGGGCTCACTGGAGACTTGAACTGCTAGGTGCAATTGATTCTTCTGCCTCAGCCTCTGGAGTAGCTGGGACTACAGGCATGAACCACTATACCCACTTATTTTTTTTTCTTTTGTAGCGATGTGGTCTTGCCATGTTGTACAGGCTGATCACAAACTCCTAGGCTCAAGTTACCCTCCTGCCTCCATGGCCTTAAGTGATCCTCCTGTGTGAGCCTCCCAAAATGCTGGGATCATTAGGCTTGACAGATGCCCAGACTAATTTTTAACATGAACAAGAATTCAATCCAAAGCCTTAACTCACAAAAACTATCATAAAAATATATAATATTAAATGCTTTTACACTAAGTTCTGTTTTTTCTAGAACAAGAGTTGGAAAACTATGATTCGTTACCAAATCTTGCCGGCTACCAGTATCTGTAAATAAAATAAAACTGGAACATAGCCACACTCATTCATTCAGGTATTGTGCCTGGTGTTCTCATGCTGCAATGGTAACATTGTTTAATTACAACAGAGACGCTATGGCCCACAAAGTCTAAAATATTTACTATCTATTCCTTTGTAGAAAGTTTGCTAATCCTTGTTTTAAAATATGCTAAGCCAAAATCTGAAACAGTGAGGGGAAAATTCAAGTTTAAAACTGTACCTGAATTCCTCACTTATAATAGAGATATTTTTTCTGATAACACATATTACCACATACATAAAATATCAGATTTTAAGTCTTTAAATGATTTGTTATAATAATTGTGGGCAGAAAGCCCCTGTATTTTTTTTAGGTTTTACCTTTTTAGTTCCTCTTCAGGAAAATATCTAATCTTATATTTAAATTATTTTTCAAATTACATTTTAAAATATCCTCCAATAAACAGTGTGCTAGCCAATATCTAAATCAAGTACAAATTTAAGTATGAATTAATTTATCAAAAAAAAATTTAGGGACTTCTCTCCAGAGAGTTACAATCAGTTGATAAAAAATTACAGTTTTTCATATACTGCGGAATAAGTGACATGTCTTCATATGAATACTCAAGCACAGAGAATGTTACAATTTCAGCTTTAAAAGATTTCAGGCTGGGCATGGTAGCTCACGCCTATAATCACAGTGCTTTGGGAGGCCAAGACAGTTGGATCACTTGAGCCTAGGAGTTCAAAACCAGCCTGGGCAACATGGCAAAACCTCGGTTATATAAAAGAAAATGCAAAACTATACCCAGGTGTGGTGGTACATGCCTGTAGTCCCAGCTACTCGGGAGACTGAGGTGGGAGGATTACTTGAGCCCAAGAGGTCAAAGCTGCAGTGAGTCACAAAAAAAAAAAAAAAAAAAAAAATAAAGAAAAGAAAGAAAGAAAAAGATTTGAGATTCCTGGCTCCACCAAAAAGTCATCATCATTAGAAATTTTGTGGTTTGCAAAGCAGTCTGTCTCCTCTGCTTTTACTTTAAAAATCCAACATCTTATTAGAGACACAGGGAGAACACACATACCCCACAAACTACAAACTAACTACAAGTCAGAAAACTGACCATTTATCTTCCTCTATCTTCTTCCTGCCCATTTGTTAATATTTTCTCATCAGCTGCTCTGACAGGTTCCAACCTACATCATGTTTAGTTATAAACCTAGATCGCCTACCATTACTTAGATTCTTTCTAACTGGATTTCGACTAACTCCTTTCAGATCTGTGCTTCCCCACAGTGTTACCTTGAGTTCTGCTTCACGGACTGCATATGTGATCTTCCAGGGTAAGAAAGATGTCAGGGCCACCTCTAGTCCTTTAGGTTATGGCAGCTGACCTATAACTGCAGGCCTTTTGATCCTCTTGTTTCCTCACATCCTTGTCAGGCAAAGGATGTTAGACAAATAACACAGCAAACAATGTGTAATTATAATCGTATATGTCTCCAGACTATGCACCTGTAGGGGAAGGATTTGATAAACAGCCAGCACACATGTAATATCTCTCCAGAAGCCTTCCTTGGCCCTTCCTTACCTCCATAGATCTAGTCACTCTCTTGTCTGTACTACCTTCATATTAAGTACATGCTTCTTTTGATGCACATCAAAGCAGAAGTATTAATAATTTGTTTGCTTCTGCGTCTCTGGTTTCTATCAAACTATAAATGCCTTCCATAATCCCTTGTACACTTTAGGCGATATGTGAATGTTCATTCAATTATGTAACTGTATGCCTCTGGAACACCCAATAGAGCTCCAAAGTAGCAGATATTCAGTATATGTTTGATTCATAACTAAATGGATAAATTATCCTTATTGTATTCTAAGTTACCTTAACCAGCCTAACTGTACTGAAACTTTTTTCCTCTTTCCCCCAAATAAGTGCCAAATAATGTCCTCTGAAAACCAAGCACAACGCTGAAAGAAAGCGGAGTATGACCGGGAAGTTGGCAAGACTGTGGTCTTCATAAATAAAATCAGCCTATAGAGGGCACTGTTCCCTTGCTCTCATCCTCCCTGACTCCTGATTGCCTACTTCCTTGTCAATTCTCCCTTGGTTTTGACCTTTGCTTTACCTATATTTGTTTCTTGTCTGAATGACTAGGTACTGGTCTAGTTTCATCTGCTGACTCAGTTTGCAAATCCTGAACAAGACTGATTTTGTGTATTCTATGTAGACATTTGTACACATTTGAATTCTGCCTACTTCAAGTTTTGGATTTTTTTTTTCTTTTTCCTTTTTTTTTTTTAATTTTATTTTTTTGTGATGTAGTCTCACTCTGTTGCCTGGGCTGGAGTGCAATGATGTGATCTCAGCTCACTGTAACCTCCGCCTCTTGGGTTCAAGTGATTCTCCTGCCTCAGCCTCCTAAATAGCTGAGATTACACATGCCCACCATCATGCCCAGCTAATTTTTTGTATTTTTAGTAGAGATAGGGTTTCACAATGGTGGCTAAGCTGGCCTTGAACTCCTGACCTCTTGATTCACCCGTCTCGGCCTCCCAGAGTGCTGAGATTACAGGTGTCAGCCACCGCACCTGGCCTGAATGTATTATTTCTAAACGAATAGCCCTCTGGCCCTTAATGAATTAGCAAGGCTTTTTTATTCAGGGTGGGATTTTCTTGCACACCCATTTTCTTTTTCTTTCTTTCTTTCTTTCTTTCTTTCTTTTTCTTTACCTGGAGAGAAAGCAAATGCTTCCACATTGTTTTAACTTAGTTTAGACTGAGGTGAGAAATACCTAAAAATCATTTTTTTAAGAAAATAATATATAGTGATGAATACATATTCTACAAGGCAATATACATCATTTGAAATTCCAGGAACAATGTACAGAAAACATTTGCATATTCTGAATATAGTACTTTTTTCACATTTCAACATAGTAATATTTACTAGAAAGGAACTTCTTTAAACAGAAGAGACAACTACTCAATGCTCACACCCTAAGAAAGTAGATTACTATTTGTGGATTACTAGGTGAATGTTTAAATTTAAGATGGAAAACAACAATTTATTCTGCATTGAAGAGAGTGTCTCTCAGTTATCAAAACAAAGCTAGAGAACCTGGCAAACATCACCTTAACCAAATGATCAAGGTTAACATCACCAATAATAAGTTTTATGAATATCACATAAATCTTGAAATAAAGCTTGGTATTTTTCCCCCAAATCAATAATTCCAGTGAAATTATCAGGAAAAATATAAACTCAAAACAAGGGATAGTTTAAAAGACACCTAACCAGTACTCTTAAAAGCAGTCAAGGTCATAACAAAGGAAATATTGAGGAAGGACTGTAGACTGAGAGAGACCAATGTGACATCACAACTAAACACAACAGGGTATACCAAACTGCATCCTGGAACATTAACAAAAATATCAGTAGAAAAAAATCAGTAAAATATTAATAAGGACCACGGTTTATGTATTATACCAATTTTAACATTTTAGTTTTGAAAAATCTATCATAGTTATGTTAGATGTTCACATAAGGCAAGCTGGGTGAGGGGTATACAGAAAC
Organism: Saguinus imperator; assembly: GCA_004024885.1. Taxonomy (NCBI): domain Eukaryota; kingdom Metazoa; phylum Chordata; class Mammalia; order Primates; family Cebidae; genus Saguinus; species Saguinus imperator. Next base: position 68,382 of record PVHO010008145.1, on the reverse strand, counting down.
CAACTATAGAATTCTATAAGTCTAACATTATTCAAAATTTCACAAAATGAAAAATACCCAAGATCCGTACTAGCATTACCTATTAACAAGTGTCAAAATATCACTTTCTACAGCCTGTTTAAAGTTTTGTTTTTACAAGGCATAAATGTATTTTAAAATAGAGTTTATGAAGTGAATCTTCATGCAGACCAGGGCAAGTAATCAGTAAATATTTGGTAGTATTAATAAAATGTCCAATAGCAGTAAAGTAATCTCCTCCATTGCAAGAGACATGCCTCTCTTCCGTCTAGAAAAGAAGCATTTTATGCTTCCATGACATAAATATATATGAACAGCTAAATAATCTACCCAACCTCTAGCTTTTACAAACCTCTGTAAAAATGAGTTGCTTCCTTATCTAAAGGGATAAATAATAGCAAAAAACAATGACAGCAACAACAACAACAACAAAACACAATTTACAGGATAAGAAAACTTTTGGAAATCAAAGGCTCTAAATTCAAGTTCAAAAATAAGAAAACAGTAGGAGAGTTGGATAGGCTAAAGGAGTTAGCTGTGACCTTGAAGACAAGGACAAGTTTCAGGGAAAAATAAAAGCTAACAGTATTTAGAGAGTTTAGATAGAATACGTATGGGGTAATTTACATCTACCAATTTAAAGAGAGTAAAACATATCTCCCACTATCCCGAGATGTGTGTATAATCATTTTTTGTTTAAGAAGATCCATTCACATATACGTTCTAGCCTTGGGAAAAAAAAAACACTAGAGGCAAGGTGCGATGGTTCACACCTGTAATTCCAACACTTTGATAGGCTGAGGTGTGTGGATTCTAAAAGTCAGGAGTTTGAGACCAGACTGGCCAACATGGCAAAACCCCTTCTCTACTAAAAATACAAAAATTAGCCAGGCACAGTGACCGGCGCCTATGATCCCAGCTACAGAGGTTACAACGAGCCGAGATTGCACCACAGCACTCTAGCCTGGACAACAGAGTGACACTATGTCTCAAAACGAACAACAAACATAAAACAACACCTAGATAGTCATGAGTCACAGTGAAACACAAAGAACTTTTAGAAAGTAAGAACAATGACACACAGAAGTTTACTTTCTAGATTTTGTTTTCTATTTACCTTATGGACAAATTTAAGAAATAAAGACAAACCCATTTTTTTCTCTCACTACAATAGCCCTGAATGAGAACTGTAAATTTATAAGATGGATAAAAAGAAAATACAAATAGCATGATTTACTAAAAACAAGTAAGTAATGGAAAATAAACCCTAAGTTGCTGAGATGTTGGCTAAGTTAATGATGCAAGTTAACATTAGCAATTTGTTAAAGTGATACTCCTAGAAGATGCGGATCTACATTTCTGGCATCTCCAGTGGCAAAAATCTGTATTTATATCTCTTTAATATGGCCTTCTCAGGGATTAAAATACTATATGGGTAATATAAATAAAGGGAAAGTAGTATAAACCTGCCACTAAAAACAAAGAGAAGAAACATAGGATTTTCACGAACTAGTTTTTTCCTTTCCCTTAAAGCTAGCATTAAGATTTTAAGAACTATTTTCTTCTATCAAGTAGCAATATTTGTGTGCATGCAATCAATGTGTAAAGAAAAAAAGGCCATATTACCAACAAGGCTTTATTGCACACAGGTCTCAAAGAGAGTGAAACATTCAGAACATTACTGCTAAGGAGAGGGAAACTAATTCTTACTGGGTAATTCCTGTGTGCAAAGCATATTTTAGGTACTTCATAAGCAATGTTCTATTTAATCTTCAAAATAATCTAGAAGAATAAGCTGCTCTTATGTCAAATGTACAGATGAAGAAACAAACTGAAATTTAGCTAAATCAAGATTCCTCTTTATTCAACACTTCTGTTAGCCTAAATAAATGCTCTCTGCCTGGGTGTGCATAACACAATCCAGAACACCAAAAGCAGACATAAGACCCATTATGGATTCTCTCCACTATCTAAAGTTTTAATGTTTTCCTCAGAATTACATGGCATTTTTGCTGAAGCAAAACAAATAGAAATGAGTATAGGCAATTTTGTAAGACATACAAAAAAGTGTGGGAAATGCAAAGAAAAGTAAAATTTACTATCAAACTCCAAGAATTTTAAGATCTTCTAGGGAAAGGTAAAAACACGAACAAATATTAATACATTTTAAAATCACTTTTTTTCTATTAAAAGTTATTATTTCAGTCGGTTTTTGGTGAACAGGTGGTGTTTCGTTACATGAATAAGTTATTTAGTGGTGATTTCTGAGATTCTGGCGCACCTCTCACCTGAGCAATGTACACTGTACCCAAAATGCACTTGTTGATTGATGGGCATTTGGGCTGGTTCTACATTTTTGCAATTGCGAATTGTGCTGCTATAACTATATGTGTACAAGTATCTCTTTTGTATTATTTATTTTCCTCTGGGTAGATACCCAGTAGTGGAATTGCTGGATCAAATGTTAGTTCTACTTTTAGTTCTTTAAAAAATCTTCACACTGTTTATGACCAGAATATAACACACCTCCTAAGAAGAGACAAATTCACAATTATTATCTAACGAACAGCACAGGGTAGGGAGTGGAGAAAGGGAGTAAAATTTTTTCAGCCACTGTTCCAGCACAGAAACAGTCAGCTTGTTTTGATTAGCCTGAATGCCCAGCTTCTCTCAGGTGTGTGGCTCTTGAAGCATGCAGGGGTAGTAGCTTTCTTGGCCCTCTATACCTCTGCTTGTCCTAGCTCCATCCTTCACATTAGAGACCAACTAGAACAATTCTCCTCCAAATGTCGTTCACAGGGAGGTGCTCGTCTGTGCCCTGTATGTGGTGCCCACATATATACATACAGGCATGGTAAGTTAACATTGAAAGACTTCTATAGTGATTTGACAGGATGATGTTAGGGCTATTCATTCTTGTATGTATATTTGTATATTCTAATATGTATATTTATAGATACTTATATGTATATTTTTACTTGAATTTTTGCAGGTCATCATTCTTTTCATTCCATTTTTGCAGTAGTTTACTTTTATGATGTTATATAGAAGAATCAATCTGTGTAGTCACTGGAAATAAAAACAAAATAACTAAATAACTAGTCCTTCACTACAGATGGTATGAGAAACATCATACTAGAGTTCTTGGCTGTGAGAAGAAGAGTTGTCATCAAGGGATACGGCACTGAGAAAAATCTCAGGGTGCAAACTGGCCTCAGTCCTCCTGATGGTCAGTAGGTAATAAGCTGGCTGCATTGAAACGAGAGCCCACCCAGGATGGTATCAAGTAGAACTTCAGTGAAGCTTCTAATTCCTCTCTTGTATGCATGATCACTCTCTCTTACTTTTCCTCCAGCCCATAGAATACTAAGCAGCCTGGGAAAAGGAAAACTCATCTTCTAGATGTCTGCTCATTTCTTTCTATTTTACACCTAAGCCATCAGCATTTATAATTAAGTGCTAAGAATTGGTACTTTAAATTCTGCTGTGTCTCTACAATGACTTATCTGGAAAAGCACTTGGAGACTCATGTATAACTCTCTAAGCAGGGTTTAGAAGCAGAGAATGCTTGGGATTACAAATGAAAAAAATAATTAAAACTGATAGGAAGGACATCACATTTATTAATTTGTAGTTGGGAATATTTCATGATAAACAAAACAATTTCTGTGGAAGTGCAGATTAATCCAGGCGTTACCAGCAAACATTTCATAGAGAAATTAACTTGGAGATAGAGAAAAAAGAAAGAAACTTGATAACTTTGTACAAAGAGAAAGAACATTCTACAGGGGAGCCAAAATAAATGGACTATTAAGAAAAATATACAATAAATCATCTGTATTACATAACACATAAGTTCAGTGACAACACATGACATGTTTAATGTGCTGCCCCTCCTTAGTAATGTGTATGGTTCATTGCTGTGCTGGGGAAAACTGCAATGATATGATGTGTTGGGACATTTCCATCAGTCCCAGCATGTGCATCTGTAATCGTATCTCTTCACTGAATAAAAATGAGCCTGTAGCATTCCTGTGTGGAACTCATCAACAGGCTTTATTCAGATCTGGCAGGCTAGTAGCCCATCTACTTGGCTACATCATCCGTTCCAGCTCTGTAAATTATCATCCAAAGGGTTTCTCTTGACTGGAAATACAGGATAGTGTGTCAATCTGCTTAAGTCACTTACAGTGACCTTCGCTAGCTTAAACCATCAAATAGAGGCATTGAATAGTCACTTAATATTGTCATATATGCCAAAAATTGTCTATACATCTAGAACTTATGACCATGCTGTAAATTAGCAGAACAGCATGAGCTAAATCACTAAGACTGACTACTTTGAAGGGCGGAACTGTGAGTTGTCAAGAATTGGATTTTAATATTTTGACATTAGGCTGAACAAAATATAATTATATCCTATAGCAATGAGAAAATACTAAAGATTTCTGAGCAAGGGAGTAAGATGTTAAATACTATGTTTTAAAAGTGAGATACATTCAGAAAATGGAGAGCAATTAGCCTACTATTATGACAATGGAAATGCCATGACTCAGGACCAGGTGGAGTCAATGAAACTGAAAATCAGAAGGTGTTAGAACACTTGAAAGGCAGTAACAGCCAAGCTCTGTGGCTAACTGTATTGTTTGAAAGAAAGGAGGAAAGGCACTGCTCAGGAGTTGAGCCTGGAAAAATGGCACTGTTATCGAGATTGGGCAGGTAGGATGGAGAGCTGGTCTGGAGGTAAGAGGAGATGGTGGGTACTCTAGATATGTCTAGGCGGGAGCTCAGCACTGCATCAAAAGTGGCATTCAACTAACAGCTGGAAATACAGCCATGAAGCTCAGGAGGCAGGCAAGAGCTCCTCTGAAATTTACCCATTATATATTTCTATTATATATACATATACATGTATATATTTCATAAGTGACAAGAAATTTATAATCTCTGACAACAGTCAGCCTTTCAATTAAGTAATCTCTTCACTGACTTAGCACTCCTCTCACCAGAACAAAGTTACTGAAAAACCTCTCAAGATTTTAATTCCCCTTAAAGCCAATGAACCTCTACAAAATCTACAGCTCCAAAAAGTGTTAGTACTCTGCACAAGAACCTTCTTAAGGGGGAAAAAATGCCATTATTAAACTTTTTCTCTAGGGTTTGCAATACCTGCGGTTTGCCACAGTATGTTGCTTTGCTGTAACAGCCTCAGACTTGGGATGTGATTTATCTCCAAATTGTGTTAGTCTTTAGAGAGTTTTAAGAGAAAATCTCTCTCTTAGTTTTGAAGTAAAGTGATCCCAGACAACTGAGTATGAAAAAAAATGAAAATATCAAAAGCAGAAAAGTAAAATAAATATCGAATATATTTTTATCAGTACAAGAAATAGAATTTGTTTTATCTTTTGTTTCTTAACAGATATTCCAATCAAAATGACATGCTCAATTACTTTGAATCAGGATCATCAAATCCAAAATGAGAGACTTAGAATGATTAATATTTAATGTCCCTTTCAGGTACATCAGCTCCCAAATTAAAATTGTAAGTTTTAAACAGCATGGGATTCACAAGTGTGTTTAATATCCCTTAAATACAAATGACTTCATGGTCTGCAAATCTATGCTGAATTTACTATTTCAGGAAACCTCCAAATGCAGATATTTAATGCTTCAGGTATATTCAAAAGTAATAGCTAAAATCATTGAAGGCTCATCTATTATTTTTAGGGAGATTTTTTGTTTTGGTTTGTTTAGTTCATCTACTATACAACTTGGGGTGATATGTACCCAATCAAATAAAGATAAAGTCACTGTGATCACTGTGTCTCCTCAGGTTCTTAGGTCTCAATACCAGCTGTGACTGCTAAAATTTGTGCTAGAGGAGTTGTGGCCTTGGCATAGTCTGATTCCATATGGCCTAACTTATTCCTTTTAAATTGTCTGCTCTTGCATCTGAATTGCCAGGGAAATTAGAAAATGACCTCCATGTGAATAGAAAATCTATGCTGTACAAGTCTTAATTCAATGACAGATTAGAAATACCATACATTGCCTTCAAGGAAACTGAGATTCCAGTTTGGGGATAAAGTCAGAATAATAAATAGATTAATTCCAGCAACATTATTATTTTCTTTGCTTACAGATTGCTCAGTATAAATTTTTCAGCTACAAAGATGTCACAGTTAAAAGGGATGAGACTACTATATTGATTTATTTCACCACCATTCTGACCTCAGCATTCCTACCACATGATAGAAGTGTCCTGGGGCTAGTCCAGCTGTGGTTCCTGCTTTCCAAGGAAAGCATACTGCTAGTTTTACTGCAGCAAATTCCACATAAACCAGTGTATTCCAAAATATTTAGAGGTAGTGCAATAGACTTAGCTATTTGAGTTCTCAAAGAAAGGATAAGCCAAAAACTAAAAAAACAAGCTAAAACAAAAAGTTAAAGTAGGGAGCACATTTCCTATTCGATTCTCCTTAACTGGCATTTTAAAGTTGCTTGATGAAAGCATTTTAATTTTAAAATGGAAAATGTGTTTCAGATTTAACAGCTTGCCACAACAGACAATAGGTGAGTATGTGCTGCTGCACAACCATGAAGGATTTAAGTGAAAACTGTGAAGAGGAAAGTGGTTCCGCAAATTGCTCTTTTTCTCTTTCCTTTCTATGGTTTATGTGGAAAATATTTAGTCCCACCTGTCTTATCAAGCAAGATGATAAACTTCCCAGGACAAACTGGAAAGAACTGTGATTGAGTTTGACATGAAGAACCACTCTAATCAAGTAGTAATCACTCTGAATCATTTCTAGGGAAATCTGCAAAGTGGTTTAGATTAAGTGTCATGGCTTAATCTGAGCTCCTTATGAAAGAGCTCAGTCCCAACCAAACTCAGTGACAGTGCCACAAAGTCAGCCAAATACCACTTTTGCTTTCTAGACACAAAACATTTGGCGAGAAAACTTGAACATCATAATAGGTGGCTCAGGTTTATGAAAACCACAGATAATGAGAAAATGCTTTAAATGCAAACTTATTCAAGCATTTGAATACAACTATTTTAATACTTCACACAAGAAGAAACATACATTTTTTCAAACATAACTGTCTTTCTCCAGAATATCTCTCAATTAGATCTACACCTTTTTTAAAAGCAAAATTATTTTTCAGTTCTTACATTTATTTTAGAAGGATTGCACGTGAATTTTTTTTGGCTTCAGTCTACTCTGAAGCATGTTGCCTACCACAGCCCAAATTTCCCTAACATGTTATGAATACTTTACTCAACATCAGAAATATAATTGAGTGACTATTTGTAGATGATCCTCAAAGAAGAAACAAGAACACCTTTGCAAAGAAAAGCCAATCAATAAGTGAGACCCAGGCTCATAACCCTTCTAATGAACTTCAAAAACATATTTTCTCTTGCTTCAAAGCCTAGACCTGACTTTGTTATAAAATTAACTGAAATGTTAATTATGAGATTCGACATTAGTATCTCAATTGCTTGACATGTACACTAAATCAAACAAAAAGAAAGCCTTAAGTGTCTGCTGTTTTTCTAATCTATGATCAAAGGGGGAAAATATTATTGCATTTTTACCCGTATTATGAAGATAGAAAAAATGGAAATCCAAATCACTTTTAGAGAAACTATCTCATTTTGTCTTACATGCTCTCTTAAACCTTTTTTATTTTTATTTTCTAATAAGCAATGGCTCTCTTTCCCTAGAAATTTTGATTCTAAGTATCCAGTTTAATTAATTTTTAAGAACATTCTATGTGTAGATATATAGATAGCACATATTATTGTACCTTTTGTCAATCATACATACATGTACACATAGTTCAATTTATACATACATTCATTTAAACATTCACCACATAGATAACTTCATTTATACACTCACTCACACAGTTTTATTTATACGCATATACAGTTTCACTACTTAGTTCTATTTTGTTAGATTTTAAATTTCTGGGCAGAAGGAAGTAGAACTGTACTGGTAATTTCATGCAATTATCTTGGGCCATAAAAACACATCTTTATTTCCTATTGTCTATGATAATAATGTCCTTTAGAATGCTGATTATTTAATATGTTAAGCCATCCGATTAAAAGAAAAAATAATTATTTCTAGCTAAAAAAAAAACGAGAATTTTTTTCTTAAACTAAATAAGAAACTAAAGTAAAAATAATACAGGATAAGGTATGCAATATTTAGCATGTAAGTATAACAAACTTTCAACCAGATTTTTTACACTATGTGAAAAACTGATGCTGATTACTAATTTAGGCTCCAGGTAACCTGTACCAACAATTATACCATGAAAATTATAAGATCTTAGAAATGTATATTTTGATGAAGATTTGTTAGAGATGTTTTCAGAACCATATGGTGTCATTTCTTGAAAAATCACACAAATTAAAGTCAGTTTGATTTGGTTTTCAACATTTAACAGATTGCTATTTATATATCAAAAATTTTACAATTTTTATTTTATTTTTTTGAGATGGAGTCTCATTCTGTCACCCAGGCTGGAGTGCAGTGGTGTGATCTCAGCTCACTGAAACCTCTGCCTTCCAGGTTCAAGTGATTCTCTTGCCTCAGCCTCCTCAATAGCTGGGATTACAGATGTCCACTACCATACCCAGCTAATTTTTGTATTTTTAGTAGAGTCAGAGATGGCCACCATGTTGGCCAGGATGAGCTTGATCACCTGACCTCATGATCCACACACCTCGGCCTCCCAAAGCACTGAGATGACAGGCTCGAGCCACCGCACCCAGCCTACAATTTTTAATATGACAATTTGCAAGGCAGAGTTCCATGGATTCAAGAGCATTTGCATCAAAACAAGAATTTTGCTCTGTACTTTATATAAATAACTTCACAAAGGACATATCATAGAGATTTAAGTCAACGCAACAATGACAACACTATCTGGTAGCCCTCAATCAAGCTGATTTAATGATTCATAAACTATACAAACTTGCTCTCTGAAGATTCTGTTTTCTGCCATCAGTCAAGTCTCAGCATTTTGTATTCCAATGTTATCAAGGTTATTCTGTCCATCATTCACTTCGCTAATGGGAAAGAAAACAAACAATCTCCAATCACCTCCAAGGGAGGTAGTGACCACATGTCTCTATAAGACCATACCATTGTATGGGAAAAAACCTTAAGTTTTATTCAAGTTTGATAAAACTGAAATTTCCTTACTTTATTCAACAAACATTTATTGAGCTCTTAATTTCTGTGAATCACATTGTGAAGCACTGGGATATAGAGAAGAAGGTAGATAGTATATATTCCTTGTCCTTCATCAAGAGTTATAGAGTAATGCAGAATATTAAAAAGAATCATACAACTCACTACATATATATACAATTTAGACAAAGTCTATGATGAAGAAGTAAAATTTGGGCCTCTCAGTTAATATTACTGTTCAGGAGGCAAAGGTTTTGCCTTGAACTAGACAAGCCATGTCCATTCCAAATCCCATAACTGAATAGCTAATTCTCAACATACATGGGTGTAATGCCATGACTGCTGCCTTATACCATTATGTTTTGGTTTTGTTATTTACTTGCTCTGAGATTTTGGCAAATTATTCAACCTCTCTTCATCTCTTCCATACCTCTTTAGTTGGAATTCCTATCTGTAGTGATTTTAAAATAGGGCTGCTAATTTTTTACCAAACCTCCCATAAATGGTGCAGTTGTGTCTCCTTCATTTGGTGATAGAAAGTGACTGCTTTGACCTTTACAGCACAGCAGAAGTGATGCTCTACTCTTCAGATGAGGTCACATAAATTCATGAAGCCTATGCCTATTATTCTTGGACACTCTCTTCCTTCTCAGGACCTTCTCCTTCAGAAGGCATCATCATGCTGAGAAAAGGCCATATGCAGGAGAGGTCACCTGTAAGTGTTCTGATTGATGGTTCTAGTGGAGCCACCTCTTTTGTGTGTGGAGAATCATTCAAGAGTAGACATTCCAGAACTGCCTGTTTCCTGCCAGGTGTTCTACTCACTTCCAGCCATTCAAGTCTCAATAAATTGAGAGTCCAGACTCTCTTGGACTAGACAAGCCATGTCCATTCCAAATCCCATAACTGAACAGCTAATTCTCGACATACATGGGCATAATGCCATGACTGCTGCCTTACACCATTACGTTTTGGGAGGGATTTTTATTTTGCAATATACAAGCAGAATCCGCCCCCCACCCATATTAGCAACTGTCTTAACAAATGTAATGTAGACAATAATGTGTCTTGATCACAGTAGGAACTTAGAAACAGGAAATATTTTCATTTTATGGTCTGTCAGAAACTCAGAAGAAATGTCATATACTCAAAAGCAGGACAGTCTCCTAAGCATTCAACTAATATTTTACAACCTCCAGGGCATTCCCCCATTATAATTCTAATCTGTATTTAAAGAACTAATTATATAAGACACTATTTTTAAAAACTTAAGTAAATAGAACAGTGTAAGGCATATCCTACTATGCATCACTTTTTAGGTAATGATGAGGTCAGACAGGCTGACTTGTTATCCTGAAAATTACTAAGGATAGAGATTTATATATTATAGATAAATCAATAGATAACTGAAGGGCAACAGCAGCAATCCTTTTTGACAAACCCTTTCAAACCTCTGAGAAATGTGCAAATGCACATTATTTGAAATTAATGCTGAGAGCTTCAACTTCTAACTGTTGAAAGCTAAAACTGTTTTATTTTCTGTTTATATTTAGGCCCACTGGAGTCTACCTGAAGCAAGAGATGGATGTATATGCCATGCCAGCTTTTCTTTTTTCAAAGAAGCCTCTCTATCACATGAGATACAAGGATATTGATCACTGCTTCCAGGCTAACTGAGCACATCTTTCCTTAGGGAGATGTTATCAAATCATCCAAAGCAACTACACAGTATGGAAATTTACTTTCCAGAAAATAAATCTCAATCTTCACATAGCACATTATGATAAAGCATGTTTCTAGGTGCTTACAAACATTTACTCAAAATTTGTAATTTGAAAAATCAAAGGCAAAAATGTAGTAAACTTAAAAGTATTTTCCCCTAATTTTATCTATATGTAGCAAAGCACAGTGCTATACAATCATATAAGATACAATTTAAAAATTCAAAAAAAAGTTTTTTTCCCTAGACTGCTCAGCAGAAAATTTCTTAATAGATATATTTCCAGTATTGTTTGAGTGGGTTGTACCCTATCTTTTTAAAGATGAAAATGTCTTATTTTTCTAATTTTGACGGAACTACTAAGACAGATTTATCAATTTAGATTTTAACAAACATTGAGTGACATAACTTTTAAAGAGGTGTATTTCTGCTTATCAGTCTCCCTAAGCAGGTTGATAAACAGAAGAAAAAAATGCCATTTATTTAGATTGCAATGACTTTGTCCTTAACTGATCCATTAGGAGTGCATTGGAATATAGCCCCAACACTCCTCACACACAGTCTGACAGTTTATAAGCAAAATGTAATTTCTAAGGATGAACCAGCTGTGTAATTTGGTTACTAAGGGCAAAATGAAAATCTGGGTCCCTGATTCGACAGCTAAGAATTTCAAGATGATGAGAGAAGATTATTAAACAAAGCACGGGGTCCTTCTAGGCACAGAGCCCCATGCCATTGTACAGGTCATGCATGCACAAAGCCAGCCCTGGCTAGAAAGGAGGTAAAGAATACTACATTCCACAGCAATCAGCAAATGAGCAAAGGGCAAAACGTGCTGTCAGTGGAGAGTTTATAGTGAATCTGTGGTTACCTTAGTGGTTTTAAATCTAAATCCATCTTGCCAAAAATACCTTAATCCATGGGATCCAAAGACCCCTGAGAAATTTTACTAATGAAGACTTGAGAATCTACCAAATGTTTCAGCAGACTGGGTTTTCATCTTTCTCTGTCCATCTAAAGACCTCCCGTGCACGAAGCTTGGGATCGGGACAACACCAATTAATCACTCTTGTCTCAGAAGAATAAAAACATCGAGCCTGAAAAATGCACTAGAGTAACTACTGAGCCACTTGCAATTTTCATATTTATTCAGGTTAGGAAAAAATCTTCCACCAAATATAAAGATTTAGCTGATATACATCTGCTAAAATAATCAAGACCTGAAAACCTGATGTTTTAATGTAGATATGTGAAAAGAAGCATCCATTTACGAGAGCTTAAATATCACCTTTACATGGGTCTCCACTGTAACTTCTTCCCTAAACAATGTAAGATGATGTTTTCTTAAGTTCTATAAAAGGAGTAAGCACTCCATCATGAGTATTTCCATGGTAATGATTGTCTTCCACTAAAAAACAACTGAACAAATATAATACCATATATTACAAGGGTTGGTTGTACGTAACCTCTTCTCTGACACCCCTTTCTCCCCCACCTCATTTCTCTACTTGGAAATCTCTTAAGTGGAAATCCATAATTTTAGAGGGCTCTCTACCTTTACATTTGTTAGACAAGGGTTTCTCAGCTTCAGCACTATTGACATTTTGGTGGAGAACTATCATGGCCTTTCTCCTGAGCCAGCATCCCTGGCTTCTATCCATTAGATGTCAGTAGTGAATCCCTACCCCAGTTGGGGGCAGGTGAAACCACCCACTCATCTTTGTGGAGTACCATTTCCTTAGACCTACTTCTACACACAGAGAATTATATAGCACAATAGTTCAGAATTTGAGCTTGGGGTCTTAGAGACATTATTTTTAGGTTCATCTGAGTCACTAAGTGTTATACAGACCTGGGAAAGTCACCTAGCCTCTTGGAAATTCAATTCCCTCTTTTGTAAAATAAGGTTTGGGTGACTTACCTTATGGGACTCTGACCAAGACTAAATGGATAACGCTTGCAAAGTGCTTAGCTTAGTTCTTGGCACATGTTAAACATTCAATAAATGTTATTTAAGAGCTGCAATTGAAATGCAACCTAATTCAAATCGATAAAATAAGAATAAGGAACTCAGGGAAGGGATCGAGGGAGGATGACGCATATCCAAAACCAAAGACTTTTGTTTTCCTCTTTAGATGTAAACATTAGACTGTGAAAATATTATTTGCCTCAGAATTTCAAAGAATTGATTTAGCAAGGTTTACATAATTGCATGCTTAACACATATTTTAGCCAACTCTTATGAAAGGAAATTAAGGGGAGAGGTACTGGTCTTTCGATTTTATACCAATAAACTAAATTTTCTGATTTGAATACTGTTTTGATGTCTTTTAATCAGAAATAAGTATCAATTTTTGTGTGGGGGAAATGAACCCAACAGAAAAATACTGAGGATGAAGATCTTGCCTTCTTACAAGTTACAGTCTTATAGTGAGGTAAGTATGTTTAAGTAGATTGTTATATTACTTAATGCGGTATGATAAAGGTATGAGCAGCATTCAAAGGAGCACAGAAAAGAAAATTATTACTGTTAAAGAAAATTACCATTTATTTAATAATTCTTGGGTGCTGCGTATTGTGCTAAGTATTTACCACGTATCTTCTCATTTGACTAATATTGTCTAGGTACTCGTCTAGGTGCTGGAGGAAGGCTGCATGGACAGAGAAGCAGAGAAGCTGGCTTTGGCTACTAAAGGCTGATTCATGTGTGTCAGACAGAGATGGCATGGAGAAGAGCATGACAGGAAAAAGAACATTTGTACATAGGCAATACAATGTGAGGCATGTTTGAATACGTTTAACCAGTAGACTGTGATAAAGCATAGGTGTATTGCTGAGTTGAGAAGATAGAAATGAAAATCAAGAGGCACATTGGCCAAGTCTGTGAAAACACTCCTTACTCCAGGCTGAAGGATTTATTCTTTATCCTATAGGCATTAAGAAGCAACAAAGCATTCTTTTAAATGGCAGCATGACACAGTAGAATCTATTCCCATGAAGATGATTGTGCTGGCACAGTGTGAACCTGAATTGAAAAGCAAGAAGATTTGATAATTGATAGATGTTGGGAGACAACAAAGGAGAAGGTGTTTTGGACAAATCCTGGTCTTGCACCCTGAGGGAATGGATAGACTGTGATGACAATAACTGAGATAAAGAGCACACACCAAAAAATTCACATTGGAGGGAAGAAAAATATTAAGTTTGAGAGAGACTTAGAAAGGGCTGTTCAGAAGGTTCCAAACAGCTAGGGTTAATGGTAGGATGGGAAAAAGTTAGGACTACCATGTTGTAAAAATTATAAAATAGATTGTAATTGAAACCATAACGTTAGTTGTATCAATAAAGCAATTAGAAAAATACAAACTTAGGTGAAGACAAGTTCAGGTTGCAGGTTTTGAATCTCTACTTCAGCAGTAACCGGAAATTATAAAAGCAGTTTCTTATTAGCCATTTATTCAGTTGTGGAGATTAGAGAATGTCAATCAACACAATTGTAATAATTCTTCTGTTTATAATCCTGAGGGTGATAAATAAAAATCTGCCTAATGGTAAGACATGCCACATTCTCATGACATGAAAGGATTCACCAATGCCAAGATTCCAAATCCCTGCCATTGAATTTTTTCAGGTTTAATGCAATTTAATTTGAAACCTCAAATGAGGATATTATTGGATTTTTTTGTCAGTGACTCAGTTCTATCTGCAAGAACAATTAGATAAGAATAACTTAGAAAATACTGCAAAAGTGAACACATTAAAAAACAAAATTAAATTACTGTAGCAGTACAGCATTATCGCAAGAATAGCCAAACATTGCCACAACAAGAGAAAAATCCAGAAACAAAAACATGGTGAGAGGCATTTCAAATTCATGAGAAAATAAACATTAAATTCATCCTCATCCACCATACCAATTCCTTTTAATCCTTTTCCAAGAAAGAAATGATAGAAATTTTGGTAGCTGTGACTACATAAAAGCTATTTATTCTTGTATGTTAAAGAAAACACAAATTATAAAGCACATAATGGGGAAAATATTTGCAAAGAGTAAAACCTGCACAGCGTTAATGACCATAAGATATACAGATTCCTTCTTATCAGTTAAAGAGAGAAAGAGAAACTCTCCTTTAGAAAGAAATGGAGTAAGAGACATACACAACTGATTAAAAAGAAATTAAGATGAGCAATAAATATTTCAAAACTAGAGTCTTAATAGCAAACATAATTATGCAAATTAAAGCAATAATAATTTGCTTTTCTACTGGCAGATATGTACATATATATTTAATTTTATGTATCTGTGCAAGCAGAGTACATGTATGCTGGTTGTCCTCTCCAGGGACAGAATCCTGAAGAAAAAGTGACATTCAATATCAGAAATATTTAATTTGCATATTTTTTGACTTAGCAAGTATCTTCTATGTGTTTAAATAAATGTTATTTTTCTATTTCTTTACATATTTCATTATAAAATATGCATATTTCTTAAATATACAAATGGTTTTAATTTACTGTAGTTCCCCCTTATCTGCATTTCAAGGCCCTCAGTGGATACCTGAAACCTCAGAAAGTACTGAACCCTATATATTTTGTTTTTTTCCTATACATATATAACTATAATGAGATTTAATTTATAAATTAGGCACAGGAAGGGATTCACAACAACCAATAATATAATCAAAAATATATAATTGCTTGCCAACATTACTTATGTAAGCATATTAATAGTAACTCTTATTTTGCTTAGTAAAGGTTACTCAGCAAAATCGCAGTGCTTGTATTCACATAACCCTTATTTTACTTAACAGTCCCAAAACACCAAGGGACTGTCAGAATCCATGACATTCTATCGATAACAAAGATGCCCAAATAATTGACTCACTTGGGGGTAGCATACATAGTATAGAAACACTGGACTAAAGGATAATTCATGTCCCAGGCAGGATGAGCAGGATGGCACAAGATTTTATTACACTATTCAGAACAGTGTGTAGACATGAAATTTAAAATCTATGCATTACTGATTTCTGGAATTTTCCATTTATTATTTTTAGACTGCTGTTGACCATGGGTAACTGAAACTTGGGAAAATAAAACCACAAATGCGGGGAACTACTATATTGTACAGACCTTGAAAAATGCTAATAAGCAAAAAATTATGAATAAATAAAAAACAAAACTTTGTAATCACCAACACCTTGAAGAAAATTTAGGCTGACACTCATTATATTTCCCCAAAAAATTGGGTTATAAAATATGTCTCTCTAACCTACTTTTTTCTCCTTTTATTTAATGTGGAAATAATGAATATTCATATTCTTGTTTTACTTCTGAGCATATTTTATCCTAAAGATACAAAATAACTTATAACTTAGTTAAAACACATTGAACATTTTGGGGATTCTTTTCCTACCTTTTTTTTTTTTTTTTTTGGAGACAGAGTTTTGCTCTGTTGCCCAGGCTGGAGTACGATGGTACACTCTTGGCTCACCACAACCTTTGCCTCCTAGGTTCAAGCAATTCTCCTGCCTCAGCCTCCCCAGTAGCTGGGATTACAGGCACATGGCACCACACCTGCTTAATATTCATATTTTTAGTAGCGATAGGGTTTCATCATGTTGGTCAGGTTGGTCTCCAACTCCTGACCTCGTGATTCGCCTGCCTTGGCCTCCCAAAGTCCTGGGATATAGATGTGAGCCACCATGTCTGGCCGCTTTTCCTATTCTTAACAAGTCTAGATAAATCTTATTGGATATATCTTTTTGTAAACTTTTCAATTATTCTCATTAAAAATCATTAACTGTAGGATTGTCTTATGAAAGGATCAGAAAGGTTTTAATGCATATTGCCAATGAGCTACCAAAAGGGTGGGCTCTTTTACACTTCTACCTGCCTATTTCTCAGACTTTAAAAGTACCACAACATCACAACTTTTAAAATTCTAGGATTATCCATTTCATATGTACTTTTACGAGAAGTGGTAAAGTTTTATGTGCATGTTCACTAATAGCTTGTATTTATTCTCTTGAGAATTTAAATTTCATATTTTTAATTCAGTCTCTTTAAAAAAAAAAAAAATTGGGACTCATGTTTTCCATACTATTTGTGATGGTTAATACTGAGTGTCAAATGATTGGATTGAAGGATACAAAGTATTGATCCTGGGTGTGTCTGTGAGGGTGTTTCCGAAAAAGATTAACACTTTGCACCAGTAGGCCTAAGAAAGATAGACCCACCCTTAATCTCAGGGGGCACAATCTCATCAGCTGCCAGTGTGGCTAGAATATAAGCAGGCACCAAAACCTGAAAAGAGAGACTGGCTTAGATTCCCAGGCTACATCTTTCTCCTATGCTGGATGCTTCCTGCCTTCCAATACTGGGCTCCAAGCTCTCCAGTTTGGTAATTCAGACTGGCTCTCCTTGTTCCTTACCATATGTATATAGATTTCATTAGCTCTGTCCTTCTAGAGAACCCTAATACACTAATCTATAAGGGTGCTTATGTAATTAAGAAAGGTCTCCCCCAAATTTTATGACTACATTTTATGCTCTGTCATTTATATTTCAACAATGTTAATAGCAGAGGCTTTTGATGATCATATTTAAAGATTACTCTTCAAAAAACTGAATCAATAATTTTTTTTTAGTTCCTGTCTACAGTCATATTTCAGATAGTTCTTTTCCAATTTGAGTATACACTCTAGTATTTTATTTGATTTGAAATCTATGTGGGTATAAGGCATGAGGTACCAATACAATTTCTGTCTACAAGTGAGATGGGTATAAATCACACTGACACAAAACATTTGCTACTGCTGTTGTTGTTTGTATAGCAGCAGTTACCATAACAAATAGTAAACTCACTGCTTTTTAAGACAATGTTTATAACCAAATTTTCAGGTGACATCTTTATTATATCTGCATTCATTCCACAAATATATTAATGGCTCCCTTCCATGTCCTCATTGCTATCGCCAATCTTCAATGTGTCATAATGAACTAAAACACTCCCCCATCTTCACAGATTCACATTTTCTCAGTGGAGAAGGATTTAACACAAGTAAATGTATAATGCCACATTTTGTAACCCTGCAAAGTTAAATAATTAGTTCATAAAGATAGAAAATATTTTTCACATTAAGGAAGACTTAGGCCAAAAGTTATGCCAACCAAAGAGCTCAGATGAATAGGTACATGCCCATCAGAAGAAGGAAGAACATTCCTGGAGAAAATAAAAAGAAGAAAATTCATGGTATGCTTCAATATCATACAGAAGGCTGAAACAACAGGACCTTGGGAGACTCACAATTTTATAATGTAATTTTTCAGCAACAATATATATTTCCCCCATATTTTCAAATTCTTTTTGACAAGCGCTGTACCGTTAGCCCGTATCATACCCAAGTCTCCTGTCGTTTAATAGGATCCTTAGAGTCTACACTCAAAGTATGAACTTGTTCCATTCCTTTTTAGTTCTCAAATTTAGGAAACCACCATCAAGCATTATCACTTCCAGTCATACTATAAAGGTATCAACATTTGTCATCATCATACTGGACCTCTCAATTTTTCATATGATTGTATCTTCTTGATGCAACTGCATCATCATTTTCTCTTCTTCTTTCTAGAAATTTCTCTTATTCCTCTTCTCTGTATTCTTCCATTATGCTTTCATTTTAAATGCAGGTTTCTTCCAGAATTTCATGGGTGGTTTTCTTCAGTTTTCAATCTATTTATTTTAAGAGGTTTACATCTATTGGTGATGAAGGAAAATAATTAAGATCACTACTCTGCCCAGCATGAGCAAAGGGTGTGAGGGAGGTGTATTGTTAATCTTCCTTCCACAATGTCTTTTAAATATTCATCCTTTTAACTCATACTATCACTTACTCAATTTCAAATGCAAATAAGTAGGGTAAAGCTTTTGTTATAGTGGCTCTGATTTGTATCACGTATGACTAAAATGCTGAATAAATAAAAATTCCTGATGACTTCTTCATGATCCCACAATTTTCTATCAAGTTATTTTCTAGTGATTTATTTTAAATGAGGTCACCAATGCTATGAAATATCTTACATCATATTTAATCTTACAACCTCAACTAATTTTTTAACTAGTTGAGATTATACAACAATATTTAATAGTAAAATTATTATGTCTCATGCAGGAGAGGTGTTTTACTCAAGGATCCAGAGCTAATGTTTCCTACAAAGGTACAATGAGATATAGAGTAAACTGATGAGTTTGTAATTTCAGAGTGAGGGGAGACTTACTCTATATAAATAGAACAGATTCCATTTTTAGTCTGTTTAGGGAAAACTTTGCCACAAAAAAGTTAATTAGAATAATTTGTTTTGCAAGGACTGGGGTATATTACTGGGAACAAGCTTTAAATGTTAGAGATAACATCTGCTCCAAAAGAGAGGAGGACAGAAAAAGAAAATTATACATGTAGTCACATTTATGCAATAGCCAAAGAAGCAGAATAAGTGAAGAAAAATAGTGCATAGTTTTTGCAAGCCAGCATTTGGAAATATTTAAATAAAGGTTAAAAAGTAAATTGTGAAACAAGTATATTTGTTTCTATTTTGGAAGAGATACAAATGTACTCTGCATAATATCATGAAAATTGCTTGGGTTTTAGAACCGGATTCATCATTCTTTTTAAAGAATAGCTAAAAAAGGCTTCTCCGGGTAGCAGAACTTTTAGTATTCTCCCGAAAAGAATTTAAGAATGGATTTGACCTACTGCAGAAGCTTTCAAACGTTTGGTCTCAGGACTCCTTATACTCAAAAATAACTAAAAAACCCCAAGAGATTCAATTTATGTGGGTTGTATCTATTGCTTTTTGCCATATTAGAAATATAAACTGAAATTATTTAAATATTTTTTAAAATTACAATTATAGTCTAATTGTATGTTAAAATAACATGTTTCATAAAAAATACTTACATTTTCCAAAACAAAAAACATACATATATAGAAAGAATAGCATTGTTTTATACTTGTGAACATCTCCTTGCTTTGATATTCAATCTGCTCTAATATATTGCTGTGCTTGAAGTTTATGGAGAAAAACTAGTCTCCTGAAGACATGTACTGGACCAGGAAGAGGCTTTGGAAATCTTCCAGATAATTATAGATATACTTATTTCACACTGCAGCAAAATTAGACTTGTGGTAATTTTGTAAAGTGTAATTGCTATGTGGATTCTGACATCATACAAATAAACTATTTTAAATTAGCCTACCTTTGTCTTTGAGTAAATATTTGTCTTGCACTACTTTATAACTTCATGCATTGCTCGTTTGCAAACTACTGGTTTACAGAGATGTACTGATTTTCCAAATATTGATATGTTTTATTGTATAATCTCATTTGACAATATCATCTCTGAGCTCATCAGAAAAGTCATTAAGAATTGGAAAGTTGTTTACCTTATGGTGCCACATGCAAGTTTTCCAAAATTCTAATTTTTGCATAAAAACTTGAAACTTGAATTCACAGCAAATAGTGAGTCATTTTCTTTAAACTCTAGGCTTGCTTGATTCTGCTAAATACCAGTATTAGAATCACCAGAGTCTGTCAGTTGTTCTTTCAAGTATAATTGGCATTCTATGATAAAATGCGACTAGTTTAGCCTACAAGTGAGATAGCACACAGTACCTTTCCTTGAGACAGCTGTCATGTACCTCAGTATGTAATAGAAGTGCTCTGTGTGTACCTCCCATGTTGTCACTAGAATATCAAAAAGATGTGCATTCAGGTTTTGAGATTTAACAAAAGAAACAATTTTTAATTGTTACTGCTTTAGAGGAAAAATCCTAAGTAAAGCCAGCTTTGGAAAAACTTGTGAGCACATGGTAGTAAAGAACACACTGGTCTTTATACAGTTGGTACCACTGCCTTGCTTTGTACTAAGGCACCCAAAATTTTACTAGCCAGTGCTTTGTCCACCCTCACTCCAAATGCCAACACAGTGAAAAAAAATAATGAATAAAAATCTTTTTTTTTTTTTCTGAAAATAGTTTCCCCCTCTCAGACTCTCTGAAAGAAACCATCAACTTCCTGCATCCCTACTTTCAAGGACCTCAAAAGAGAAAAGGATTGTTAAAACAGTGGGGAAACGATGTGTGAACAAAATAAGCATATAGTATACTAACAACTTGAAAATACAATCAATTAGATTATTTACAATGTGCTCTACTCTAAGTAGTAAGTTACTTAAATGCATTGCATTCATGTTTTCTGTACTAATAGAAACTTTAAAGGAAACTAAAATTACATTCTAATTAAAAATTGTTAATACTGTTATCAAAGAAATGGATGCCATCATTCTCAGCAAACTAACAGAGGAACAGATAACCAAACACTGTATATTCTCACTCAATAAGTAGGATTTGAACAATGGGAACACATGAACACAGGGAGGGGAACATCACATACCAGAGCCTGTCATGGGGTGGGGGACGAGGGAGGGAGAGTATTAGGGCAAATACCTAATGCATGTGGCACTTAAAACCCAGATGATGGGTTGATAGGTGTAACAAATCACCAGGCACATATATACCTATGTAACGAACCTGCGCCTTCTGCGCATGTATCCCAGAACTTAAAATTTTAAGAAAGAAAACTACATTAGAATTGATTTTGATAGGTTGTAAATAATTTTGTAATTTCTTATAGGGAGAATAGAATGGGTATAAATTTGATAGATATTTTAGAATTTCTATTTAATACTGTACAAAATTGTATAAGTAAAATGGATATAAAACTGCCCATTCTCAAAGAGGGATCCTTTTTATCTAACATAATAAATACCTTCTAATTTTACCTGATATAAAAATGCTAATTCAACCATAAATTTTTAGTTATACTCTTAATTTTATACATTGGATGTGCTATTCCTACAGCTATTTATCAACCTCAAAAATCATAGCCAGACTTTCAATTCTAAAGAAATGTGTTTTTATCAATTATTCTATGGAAACAATTTTAGTAGAGCAGTAAGTTTAACAAAGCTAGCTATTATGCCACTATTTCAAAATTACGTTAAAACATATTCATCATGGAATTCTTCAGAAACTTAAATAATTTAAAGTGGCATTTTAATATTAATGAAATGGGGATAGTTATCTGCCTTGTATGTACAATAAATTAACTGAAATTACTTTAACCACTGTGTTTTGCCTACAATTATCTATTTATCTATATATCTACCTACCTACCTTTCTACTCATCTATTTACATCCTCTCCAACCTGTTATTCATCTTTATCCATCAACAGCAAAGTAAAGGAGACCAGACCTTGGAATATATTCAAGTAGTTGGAGGAGAGAGAGAACTAGCCAGAGAGATTGTAACATTATAGGTGAAGAATAGATAAAAAATGGTACAATGTAATATGAGAAAAATAATGTAAGACATGGTTTTAAAACCTAATGCATTGCGTGACATTAGGATTGAGAAGAGGCTGAATTAGCTTGGTAAAACTAATAAATGATCATTAAAACTAGTTTCACAGGAATTGAAGTCTAGGCTCTCTGAGCAGAGATGTTCCAGAAGGTAATACATTGTAAAAATGTAGCGTCAATGAGTCTGCTGTATTTGCCCCTTCAGAACCACTCTCCACTCATGCCCATCCTGCTCCGTATCTGGAAGTCTGGCCTTACGGTCTTCTTCCAAGGCCTCGTCCTCAGTTTTCTACCTGGACTAAGCTAATGTAGCTGGGGTGTGAGGGTGGCACTAGAAGAGACCTGAAGGTTGAGGAATGAGAGATGGAAATCTTTACCTGCCCTTCCCTGTTGCCTCCAGCTTGTCTTGTTCCTCTAACCAAAGGCCACTGAACCCATGTGTTGGCTTCTTCAACAGCAATAGGGGTTTTCTCTGAGTTTCTGAAACCCATACCTCTACTTCCCCCTCAGGCCTATGGATGATAATGGCTCCCTGTGATTCTAGATGCTTTCCATCTCCTGTTGATGTATCTTAAACTTGTTTTTGTTTTTTGTTAAGCTCTCCTTACTCGCTTCTGTAAAAGAACACTGACTGGTAGGAACAGATTGATCCATTAATATTTTTTAAAATGCAGCATATTATTATATAAAGTATTTAAAAATAATACTCTAAAGCATTCATAAATAGTGGCTTTTTTGGCGTTTCCAAATGTTATTTTTTACTGTTATCATCCTTTTTCTTTTCTTTTGCCTAGAGATTCAGTAAAGACAGAGTAGAAAACATCGGCCTATTAGTAACAATATAATGAGGTATTTTGAAGAGGGAGACCTGAGCTATTCTGTGATAATCTTTGCATTGCCAGAGGCCTTGGACTCTAAAGGCAGGAGGAGAAAATTTGGGAAAATCTTCCAAGTGACATGTGGAGTTAACTCACATGGAAGAATGGGTAAGAAATACAGACCAAGACCCAAAAGTGGTTTTGGAGGAAGTTGATGAGATACTCTCATGATAAACCTAATCATTGAGGTATTTTTTGCATAATTTCATCTTTTATTTTAAAAATACTACAAAAAAAAGAGAAAAAAATAGATACAAGTGCTTTAGAGACATGAATTTTCAGTTTCTATAGTTATTTTCTATTTGTTGCAAAATATAATAGCATATGTGTTATGTTGTTCAGTCTTAATGTAAAAACGTTAGAAAATATTTGGCAGCTGTAACCTAAGAATCCTTTTCCAGAGTCTCAATGTAGAGTCTAATTTTTCTAGTAGAAGTCCTGGCTTACTCAAGATTTCTGAGCTCCAGTTTCGTCATTTCAAAATAAAAGTTGGTTGTACCAACTACCTCTACAAATTTTCTGGGTTGTTTTGAGCGTTTTAAAAAAAAAGATGATTGAGGTAAAATTAAATGCTTAATCTCAGCATCCTTATTATTTGCCATTTCATACTTAAAATGTCCAGAGCTGAGCTCTTCACCCTCTCTCCCACCATCTAGCCTGCTCCCTCCCCAGATCTTTCTCATATTAGAAAAGGGCATCAACTGTCACCCAGACACAGGTGCCTATGAGTCATGCTGGGCCCTTTCTTCTACCGATATCCAACATCCAATCTTTCAGCAAACACAGTCAGTCTACCTTCGAATGACATCTCTTAATCTAACAACATTTTGCACCTTCAGTATCATCACCCCCAGTTCCAGTCGCCTTCATCTCTTACTGACCTTCTCATGGTAACCTCTTTGGTTCCATTCTTGGCTCCCCTCCCACTGTTAAATCTGTCTAGATCTGTCAGAATGTACTATCCAGACTAACAAAAAGATTATGCTAATGCCCAGCTCAAAGCTCTACAGTGACTTAATGTACCTGGACTCTATCTATCTAACCCAGTCATCCTTCACTCGCCTCCAGCCAAGCTGCTCATCTTGCTGTTTCTCAATCACAAGCTTGCTCCACTTGGGGATTTTCCACTTTCTGCTTCCTTCTTTCTGCAACGATTTTGTCCAAGATCTTCACAAAACTTTCAACTTTCAAATTATTTTCCTTTATGTCTTTGCTCAAAAGTTTTATCTTTAGAAACTTTCTTTGGCTATTCCATCTGAAATAGTGCTCTGCTTCCTTGCTTTCTTTTTTTAAGTTGTACTTTTTTATGAACTGATGCATTAGGTTTTTTTTTTTAATTTACTGTACTTCCTTACAAACATGTGAGTCCTATCAGGGCGAAAATTTTGGTCTGTTTATTACAGTTGCATTCTCAATGTCTGTTTCTGACACCAAACAGGTACTTAATGAATATTTGTTAAATGAATGAATGAATAAATAAGAAGTGCCTTGGTTAATCAAAAGCAGTGGTTCTCAACAAGGGGCATTCCTTTTTTTTTTTTTAGATGGAGTTTTGTTCTCGTCAACCAGGCTGGAGTGCAATGACACAATCTCAGCTCGCTGCAACCTCTGCCACCACAGTTCAAGCGATTCTCCTGCCACAGCCTCCAGAATAGCTGGGACTACAGGCACACACCACCATGCCCGGCTAATTGTATTTTTAGTAGAGATGGGGGTTTCACCATGTTGGCCGAGATGTTCTGGATCTCCTGACCTTGTCATCCACCTGCCTCAGCCTCCCAAAATGCTGGGATTACAGGCATGAACCACCACACCCAACCAACCAGAGGCAATTTTTATGCCACAAGACATTTGGCAATGTTTGGATATATTTTTTATTGTGACAACTGAGGGAGGGGTGCTTCTGGCATATAGTGGGTACTATCTGGTTGCTGCCAAATGCCCTCCAATGCCCAGGACAGCCCCTCACACATACACACAAAATTCTGACCAAAAAAGTCAGTAGTGTCAAGGATGAGAAATTCTGCCTTAAAAGTTTAAAAACTGTAAGAGAAGGAATATTCCTAAACAGAAATCACTGTCTTTCCTTGCTTATTGTCTAGCTGTTACAATTGTTGTCATGAGCAATGAGAATATACACATACAAAACCCAGAGGGGCATGGAATAGAGTGAGGAAGGTAGGAAGAAGTTAAGACAGTCTTCAAGGGGCATAAGGCTGGAAGAATTTGACGAGTATCCAAACTTCAAGACATATATAAGATAAATTTGGACTATGTCTTGACAGAAATAGAGTATGTGACAAAATGAGGCTGGTAATAGAGTGAAAGTTTCCAGTAATTAATCCATAAGAGAAAATTAGCAGGTACTATGCCAGAGCCATGTGCTTCTCCTTGAATTAAAGGTCAGCAAGAGAAAGATTTCTTTATTTGAAGAATCTTCTGTGAGACTCTTTTCATATTTTAAATTGAGTTTTTCACTTCTTGCTTCATTTAGGTGTATCACCATATATGGTGATATATTAATATATGCTTACCTGATTAATATGGGCCTCCCTACTGTATTCTGTAGTCTGGGGAAGAAAGACCCCTATTGGTGCAGGACTTGGTGTATCAATTAGGTGATTAATGAATATTTGTTGAGTGAGCTAATGAATAAAATCACACCCAGCAATGAACTGCACTGAAATAAAAAATATTTCATCATTAAATGAAAAAAGTGATTGTCAGAAATGAACATTTAGATATCTAAAGTTCCATTCTCCCTCATGGTATAAGACAAAAGGATTTAAATAATTATGTTGAGCCTGTTCAAATGAAGCAGCCCTCCATCTGGGTTCCGTAGTAGCCTCAGGAGTTCCTGTTGCTCCAGACTCTTCTTCTCTCTTCCTTCTACTCCAAAATCCTCAGATAATGGAATTTTTTTCATACTACATATTATTGAACACCTTCCATATGCTCTGCTCAGAATTACATCACTGGGCTGGAATGATGAGCAAAGTAGACCTGCCCCAATTCTCAAGGAGTTCACGCACTAGTGAAGGAAACCAGCATAAAAAAATGTAATTGCAAATTGTGGTACATGCAATAGAAAGATACACAAAAACTGCAGCCTAATACACAATTATAGGGTGACCTACTCAGATAATATAATTTGCAAAGATTTCTCTGAGGAAGTGATGTTTAAGCCAAGAACATTTAAGATTTTTTATTAAAGACAGTTTCTACTGCTGTAATCATTTTAAAATGAATTAAGACACTTAAGCGATCATCATGAAATTATAAATTTTTTTTGTGAAACATTACAGCAAATGAGGTTAAATGAACTCTTTGTATCTAAATAATAAACATTTATAGAGCAGAAACATTTAAAACTCGCCAGGCCTTTTAAGGTCTCCACATACCAGAGAAACAAAGTTGATTACTTGGAGAGGAAAGCAAATCGAACTCAATTGACCTTGTCGCCATCAACCTAACACACACTATCAAATCAATTTTTGTCACAGAAGGGAAGGATTATGACAAGGGCCTATGAGTCAGCAGTCTGAAGTCATTGAGTGATAGAATTTTGGATATGAAAGGAAGGAGCGATCAAAAAATACTGGCTAGAATATCAACCTTCCTGGGCCTCTTAGAGAAAGAAAATTATCACTGGTCCAACACCTACTATGCATTCAGCACTCCACAAAGTGTTTTAATATTTGCTGTCTCATTTTAGGCCTGGTACAGTAGGTACCATTTTTGCATGTAGGAAAATAAGGTCACCTAGAGGTTAAGCCACATACCTTGACATCCCATAACTAATACATAATTATTATCTGAACCCAGTTCCATATGACTTCAAAAGTTGTTTCTTTTGATTATAATATGCTGTCTCTTCTATACTGGGACCAGCTAACTCTGCAGGCCACCTTGGCCTCCACTTTTCCATCTGTAAAATGCCTGAGCTAGTTTAGATTCATTCAAATAACTCGTACAGTTCTGGAATTTCTGTCAATCACTGAGGCTACTCTCAACTGGATTCATATTATCACACTTCTACAATGTAAAATATTGCTCTGTCCATTTGCACTTTCACACATTTCATTTCCTCTCTTGTATGGAAGAGAAAGCAGGTCTGGAAATATATAGCAATCAAGCTGCTTCTCATTCTCTCTTCCTCAAATCATGCCCACTGGCAGAAAATAATAATATAGCAAGATACTCATCTTCACTCAGACTCATAGTGTTCTTAATGTACTTCTCTTGATCAGAATATAGAAGCAAAATCAACTTATTTTCATTCCCCAAACTAGACCTCAACTAAAACCAGCAGGTAAGAAGAGGTGTGAGGATCAGGACTCTTGCTCACATAGCTGGCTGAATGCTATCTTACTTTAGCTTGAAAAGCTACCAAGATGTTCCTAATTAGTAATAACAATACCTGGAAAAATAACAGTGAAGTACGAGAAAGCACAATTAGGAAGGAGACAGGTCAATTTAAGAGCTCTAGTCTTAGGGAATTTTGCCAGTCAAAGGCTAAATTGAATAGTTACAATAGGCATTATGTAATGGAAATTTTCTATTCCAGTACAAAAGTATTATTTTTACAGCTTGCTATATATATTTCATGTCCCAAAACAGTACTCTTCTTTAGCTACTGCTTTAAACTTTATCATTATTTGATGAGTCTCCTCAAATATTATTGGGAATTAAATTCCTGATTATATGATGATGCACAGATACCCAAGCAAAGTCATGTTCTCTTTTCTGAGAAAGGTAGCATCATCCATCATTTTCATTCCATTCATAAAGCCAAGGAAAACAAAACAAAACTATCTTTCCACCCAAGGATATGTAATGACGATAAATATACTAGCTAGTGCTTTGATACGCTATTCCCAATATCCACAGTTTACATGGATTATTTAAAGTGAAACACAACAAGTAGAATAGGTAATTCTCTTCTGAAGTTTAATTTCTAAAGCATAAAGAGGACAATTTACTTAATCAATTGTTTACGTCATGAATTAAACATTAACCTGAAAGAGGTGAACTTGCATCAAATGTCTATGGGAAAAAGTATTTGAGAAATAGTCACTATGTATCTAGATTAAATAATTATGTTTCAAGGATAAATAACATACAGAATATAAACCAATCTAAAATGTAGGTTTATTTAAATTCCCAGATTCCTTCCTTGTTATCATCTAAAAGAATTAACCTCTTAATTTCTACTTTCTAACCAAATGGTGTTTCCATTACATTTTACCAAAGAACACCAATAAAAACTATATATTTAAATACTTTTCTTTCAAAAAATATAAGGTAAAAAACAACTTGCATATATCAGTCATTATATTTTTATTATTTTGAAACAGTTTGGGTATTCTGCTTTCATAAATTACAATATCAGTGAAAATAAGATCAATAGTCAAATCAATATTTCTCAGTTGAAACAAGTACTCACAACCCCAGATGAACAATATTGGAATAAAATTCCCCTTAGCTTCATTAAAACATCATTATTTTAATTTTACCTACACTTTTATTTATCATGTAGAAAGAGTTTGTGAAAATAATGAATCGACTTTCTAAACGCACTCCCATTTAGAATGAGGCATATACAATTAAATGCTCTATTTTGATTGCATTTCATTTCCTGAATTATTAAAAGCAAATCAAGCTCTGAGTAATTAAAGTATTACAAATATACTAAATGCACACTTTTCATATTTTATGTGAAACAAAATAAAAGGCAATAAAAATCACTGATGGAACTTCATAAATACTGAATGTGTTCCTACTTAAAGTAAAAACACAAAAGAAAAAAAGCAAATCCCAAACCCTAAGGTTAATGTTTTGTTTTTAGTTCAAGTCATAGCATTCTAATAACTGAAAGAAAGCAAATATTCTTTCTTTCCTTTTCCAACGTTAAGTATGCCTTACAAGAGACAAATTAGTACGTAAATTTATTTTGCAGTTTCAGGTTGTGCTAAGTAATTGGTAACAAAAATTGATTATTTAGTTTTGAGACACGGTATGACAATTTAAAAAATGGTAATGGTTGCTACTGCATGAATGACAACCCCAGCTGTCCAACAGAACTGTCACCCTGATGCTATCATGAGGGGCACACAGCACTGGTACAAACCAGCTGTGCTCTTTGAAAGAATGAAATATCCACTAACACTTACTAAAACTATTTGAAAATTATATAGTTGCAATAAAGGTACTTTATTTTCCATATATTAAACTCCCATAAAGTTTAATTACAAATGTTTTACATAAGCTGTTGTTTTGTACTTTTATTTTTAAAAGAGGACAGTAAATTTTATCTGTGAAGAGCCAAATAAGAAACCTGGCTTTGCAGGTCAGAGGGTCACTGCCACAACTACTCACCCCATGCTATTGTAACCCAAAGGCAGTAAGGGGCAATATGTATGCAAACGGGCATGGCTGTGTTGTAGTAAAATTTTATTTACAAGATAAAATGGGCCATAGTCCACAGACTTCCAGTACAGAAGAGAGCAGGAAGTGTTGTGAGAATATTTAAGCAAATATTAATCTACTGAAAAGATACTGAGAGGCACCTTATGTTATAAATGAACCTGTGTATTGAAGTGAATCTTAAGATGTGACATCTCTGGAGACAGACCCCCTCAGAACCCAGGCATTACTACTTACTAGCTGTATAGTAGTTACTTTACCCTATTTTCTCACTTTCCTCATCTGGAAAACGTTGGGGGTGGGGGAGAATGGGGTTGTGGTGAAGATTAAATCAGCTAATGCAGGTAATTCACTCAAAGTCATGCCTCATAAACAATAAAAACGAAATAAATATTAGCTATTATCATAAAAGCTAATTTTCACACACAATGGCCTATCAGGAGGAAAAAAGTCAAGGCCCTACATATTTTCCAGCTTATTCTTGTCATCAGTAAACAAATGAGCAAGCAAACAGACAGCTTATACACTGCCAATCTGTAAGAGATCTGTATACATAACATCATTCTGAGTTCCCAAGGGCCAAGCGTGAGACTTATTCTTATATCCCTGGCACTAATCATTGTCTAATACATAGTTGGGAAATGTAAAATGAATGAGAGAAGTAATGGTTGAATAAATCTGTTACTGTAACAACTATCAGAGGCATTCCTGGTGGTTATAAGACCATGGAGATAAAAGGTCCCCTAAGAGTTAACTGAAGAGGACACATTTGACAGAGAAAAGGCAGGAGGCACCAGCAGACTGTGAGCTGCCAAAGCAGGCACTTCCTAGAAATTAGAGCAGTCAGGGTGTCGAGGGCAAGGATAAATATGTATCTTTCCAGGGGTAGGATACAGCTAAGGAAGTTTAGGTCCCATCTGATGACTTTGGCATGACTTACTAGAGGTCACAGAGTTAGAAACAATTTGAGTGATGGAGGAAAAAGTACTGGCAATTTGGGATATAAGTGATACTCCAAGATAATGCACAGATTGAAAAGTGAAATTAGAATTAAATTACAAAGTAGGAAAAGGACTTTTCCAGCTTCTTCCAGGTCTTTAAATATAAAATATAATTGATCATTCTCTCTCTTTTATTTCTTTTTGGTAGGTAAAGAATAGTTAATATGATTCCAAACACCACACTATAGAATTGATTTTTCCACATTCTTTAATCTTGCTGCTCCTCTGAATCTCAATGCTAACTCCAAGCCCTAATGAACCTTAAATGGCAAATGTTGGCTTGCTCTAGCTTGTATTGTTTCCTTAAGATCTGGTAATCAGCTATTTCATCCTGTGCTGATAACTTTCCTAAACTTCCTCCAGTGCTCTTTGGAAGTGTACAGCAGCACTTCTCAGACTTTAACGTATGTGTGATCATCTAGGCACCTGGCCAAAATGCAGATGCTGGCTCAGACTATCTGGGGTGGAATCTGACTCTGACTCTCCAGCAAGCTGCTGATACATGAGCCCTACTTTAGGGAGCGAAAGTGTAGAGAACATTTAATTCTTATTTCCTGCTTACTATTATTCTGATATTTCCCCCCTAGAAAAAGCCCTTTCTCTGGCTCACAGCTCAGGTGGGACACTGTGATCACTTATTCCTCCCTTCACTTTGTGAAAGTACCCAAAATTTCCCCCAATTGCCGAAATGCATTTCTATAACCAGGGGCTTTAGGAAGTATCTCAGAGCTTTGGGAACCTTAAGCTATCCAACAGGTCTTTCACATACAGCTTTTGACCCTCACTTTGATCACAGAGAAGCTTGTCTGTTTTGCCGCTCCTCTGCTATAATCTGCCAGCCAACATTTTTCTCAATTCTTCTTTTATTTTTAATATGCTTGAAAATTTCTATGTGAGTTTATTCCCTGTTGGATAAACAAATTAATAGGGAGTAACCATTACTCATCTAAGTAGTGTCATTAGACAGAGTGAATACCAGTGTCATATAAATACATTTCTAGATATAACAAAATATAAAGATTTTATTGCTATAAGAAAGCATATAGAAACCATGAAACTGTATTATGTGAAATAGTAT
Source organism: Saguinus imperator (assembly GCA_004024885.1). Classification (NCBI taxonomy): domain Eukaryota; kingdom Metazoa; phylum Chordata; class Mammalia; order Primates; family Cebidae; genus Saguinus; species Saguinus imperator. The sequence continues at coordinate 36,629 of PVHO010008145.1, read as the reverse complement.
TTTATTTATACTATTTTTTTACTGATAGAGTCGTACAATATGTTATGCCTTTTGAATAAGGTATAGTGAATCTTACCCTGATTTTAATTATTTTAAAGGTACATTTTAATAAATGTACTGAACTTATATAGTTGTCCTCTGTTTTCTTTCTCTAATCTGAAATTCCCTTTGCAATTCTGAAATCAAAAATATCACACAAACATCTTATTGTGTTCATGTGGGACCCACTTCAGTTAATCTCCAAATGTATCTTTTGTTGCCTCTACCTCTTAAGAGTTTTCATTCTGGGTATCTTCTGTGCAACATTTTTTTTTATGTCTTTACCCAATTACCTCCCTTTTGCCCCTCCTTCCCTGAAATCCTTTCCTGGAACACTCTGTATTTTGAGCCAGAGACCCAGCCATCTATCCATATATTCAGTCATCTGTTCATTCATTTACTCATATCCATTTATATTCAGTATTAAAAATCTGTATCATAATACGCTGAACATTGTCCTTAAGCTATTATAGTCAGGAGACAGCAATAACAGTCAGGAGACAGCAATAACAGCTTTTATTCACAGCAGAAGAAAAGGAGGAAGAGGAGAGGAGTAAAGAAAAGGCAGAGATATAGAAGAAAAAGATGTTGGGGAAGACTAATTTGAATTCATTTTCTACAAAATTTATCTATATAGACATTTTTTATTCAAAAAGATTTGCCTAAGGCAACATTTTCCTTCAAACTTTTCAAAAATTTTACAAAACAGTTTCAAGATAAAGGCAAGGAAACAAACCTAATTACACAGGAAAAAAAATAGATTTCCCTTAGAACAAAACCCAGATTTCTTACCAAGTACCCATGTAAGCTGGCCTCAGCCTATGCTTTCAAATTCACCACCACTTTCTCCTGACACCCTTAAGTTGATTCCAGCCTCATTCCGTGTACTTTTGTTTTCTGAAACACAACTTCATTTCCACCTCGAAACTGTGCACTTGTTGTTCTTTAAGATTAAAAAACTCCCCCTACCCTCTGCCTGTCTTATTTATACTTTTTTCAGATGTCTGATCCTCCATAACCCCTTCCATCAAACCATTCAGTCAAACTCAAAGTTTTCCTGTTTTATGACCTCTCAGCACTTTTCTATCTTATTTTTCACCTATGCAGATGGTCCCTGGCTTACAATGGTTCAACTTACAATTTTTAGTCTTTATAATAGCGTAAAAACAATATGCATTTGGCAGAAACAATACTTTGAATGTCGAATTTTTATTTCCTCCCATGCTAATGATATGCAGTATGGTCCTCTCTCAGCAACCATGAGGTTAAACAACCAATACTCTACAACACATTGTGGTGCCAGTATTTTCTGGATATTGTGTTTTGCATTTTTACATCCCATCATGTCCACAAAATGCCATATGTGTCTCCTGCTTCTGAAGAGACAAAGAAGGCAATAACTCTAGAGATGACACTCAAGATAATTTCCCAAAATGAAGGCAGCAGGCCAGTACTAACCATGCCACCAGAGTTAGGACTTTCACGTTCTATAATCTTGACCAGCTTATCCTTTAAATCCATTTTAACTTGCAATATTATCAACTTACTATGGGATTAGCAGGATGCATCATAATTTATTGTCTCTCCCCTTGAGATAGTGCCAATATCTAAAATTCTAAATTTAGAATTAAAAAGTAATTCTAAGTTTAATTCTAAACCCTCACCATCTAGGACATTACCCATAATGAACTCAATAAATATATATTGGCTGACCAAGACATAAATAGTTTAATTACCTTTGCTGTTGTCCCTACAGAAGTGCATTCACTGAGTTTCTCAGGGAGCCGAAACCTCTGCTTTTTATTGATGTAAGCAGGCTTGTAAAACCTGTGATTCAGTTTAGGTATGGGCATTGTGAGGACATTATCTACCAGTGTCATCACCACAGCCCTCTACCCATAAAACTTTTTTAAAGATTTCCTCTTGGGATATTTTCAGAAAATTTACTGCATTAAAGATCTGGTATATTTGTTTCCCTTAGACTATATGTAAATAATTATATTCCTTATTTGGCTTTGTCACCAGTAAGCCAAACCATAGTATCTTGGATTTATCTTACGTATCTGTATCTTTTAAAATACATATTGTATAGCATGTGCAAAAATGTATTGTAAGTGCTCAAATACTTTCTCACTTAATATTTCACTCACAGGTTACCTCACGGGCCAACTTTCAGAAACTATCAGAGATAAGAAAGGATAAAATCAATGCTTATTTTTTCACTTATCTATTACTAACTTATTTCCTAGTATATAGCATGTTCTTATGCTATAATTAAGATGATTATTCAACTCATAAATTTTAAAACGCCAAGGAAAGAGAGAAAGAGATGGAAAAAAGAGAACAGGCAAAACAAGAAAAATAATCATTTACTGGAGCAAAAATGTATTTCTCTGGACTAAAGGTAAGCAAGAATCTGCATAAACAGGATATGATGCTAATAGGAATTAGATCCAAGTTTCCTAAAAGCAAAGTCGTATTTGATCTTATTGATAGCTTTATCCATAGAAACTGTAGCTAATACACACACACACACACACACACACACACACACACACACACACACATTAGCTACACAGTAAACTAGTAAAATGAATAATGAACAGCAGACATAAGTCTTTTTTTGAAAATTAAAGTAGGCTGGGTGTGGAGGTAGCTCAAGCCTGTAATCCCAGCACTTTGGGAGGCCAAGATGGACGGATCGCTTCGGGTCAGGAGTTCAACACCAGCCGGCAAACATGGTGAAACCCCGTCTCTACTAAAAATACAAAAACGCACTGGGTATGATGGCGGGTGCCTATAATGCCAGTTACCTGGGAGGCTGAGGCAGGAGAATTGCCTGAACCCGGGAGGCGGAAGTTGCAGTGAGCCAAGATGGTGCCATTGCACTCCAGCTTGGGTAATAGAGCGAGACTCACTCTCAAAAACAACAAAACAACAACAACAACAACAAATTAAAGCAGATATATTTTATCCCAGAGCAGTTGTTCTCAGTCGGGGTGACTTTAAATATTTCAAACTGGAACTCTTAACAATGTCTGGAAACACTTCTGGGTGGTTCTACTGCCATTAAACAGGTAGAGGCCAGAGAAGATGTTAAACATCCTGCAACTCATAACAAAAATTTATTGGCCCCAAATGCCCACAGTACTGAAGTTGAGAACGCCTGTCTTAGAGAAGTGATTTAAAAAATTTTTCCAACAGAAAAGAGTAAAATTATGATTCTCATAGAGATTTAAAATAAATGTCTTAAAGAATTTATTTCAATCATCCAGAGATTCAGGCAGATGTTATAAGTGGTTTAAAAGAAAATATAAAAAACAGACATATTTACAGATCAGAAAGTTGAATATGTAAATGGTAAAACTATCTGTTCCACAGGATAAGGAGGGAATTCAGTTCAAGTTCTACTGGACCAGCTGAGGTTATCTACAATTTGCAGAATTATAGATCTCCCATAAAATCAGGAAAGGCAAAAAGGTGTGCTATGTATGCACAATGGTTTTCCACTGAAGTATACATATAGTTTTCCTACAAAAAGTAGGAGAGGTAGAGGACAGATGGTGGATACCATTAACTGCTACCATTGGCTAAGGATATTCTGGTAGCATTGGATACTATTCATCAAAGAAGGGTTTTTGTAAGCATATAAACAATATTTCTATTTACATTATAGTCATAGTAATTTTAATTCAAGGATCCTTGAATCTATCCCCTTCTCCTGGAAGGTGCACATCTAAAGTAGATTTTTTTTAAACTGGATTTTCTTCTCTCCATCTTTACCTCAATGAAACAAGCTGGATCAGAATATAGTACTTGGGAGAAATAAAAACAAAGACAGCATTATAACATACTGCCTTTGTCTACTTCGATACTAAAACTAGAAGCAAATATTTCATCTCTCAGCATGAACCTTATAGAAAAAGATATAATTTTTCATTATAATATACCCACGAGGACAGTCTGATATCTCAAGTAATCTATATGGAGGAAAAATAAATGATTCATAGAAAACTACAGGCCTGGAAATAATTATTGAGACAATAAGTTTAATAGAAAATACTTAGATTGTCCAGTATAAGGCCCTGAGGAAGCATGGATAATTCAACTTCACATAAATCACTTACGATTTTTAATGACTCTTTATATATGTGTGAACAGTTTCACCAAGGTTGGCCAAGAGTCCACTGCAATCAAGATGTTAAATTCTTTTGGCTGTTTAACAATTTGGGTGATTGAACATGAAAATAATATTTCTATGTGTTCATTTTAATAAATTTATAAAAAATAAGTAAAATAGGTCTGAATGAAACTCTCTGCACATAAGATAATCTTTTCTATTTAATCTTCTAGTAGAAATATTGTGGCTAGGATTTCAACGGTTAATTTAAAAAAAAAATTCTTTCTTGTTTTTTAGTTAAAATATTGAAGTATTTAAAAATATTTTTTACCTGAACTTCAGAATGACAAGGATAGCAACAACATAATCAAAATTGAAAACATTTAAGTGTATTTAAACTAAGTTTAACAACGTATATCTGAATTTGATTGGGTCAGAAAACAAGAAGAGTGGTATACACCACAGATCAATTGATTAGACAGTAAGACAAAACCCGTTGATAGCTGCTCTGCTTATTCCATTGTCATTTCTCAATTACTTGAAAATGTTATTTCTCACACATAACTAGTGGTAACACAGTAAAGATAAATGCTTCAACTATGCTAGGAAGAGCATACTTTCAACTAAGAAGACATTACATTGTATTTTATTACCTTAAATTATTACTATGGTATTCATCAAAATGAAACCTGATTAGGAAACTAAAAATTTGATTGTCTTTTTGAAGAATGTAAGAAAATACATTAATCAAGGAATCTCGGTAGGCCATACCTAGTCCCTTACTTGAACCAACACCTGCACCCTGAAAGTAAAATGATAATGGCTGCTAACACATGAGTGTGAGAGCGGTTGATTGCTGTAAACCACTTTAATTCTTCTTTAATCAAAGTGATTACAAAGTACAATGGTTCTTTGACACTTATACTCTATCAAGGTAAGATTATGGTGCTTTTAAGACACTTGTGCTGAAGTTAAGAAATAAAACTGCATCTTACTCTTCTAATATTGGAGTCATAGACTTTGCTTTCCACTTAAAAAGTTAAATTCATCTAAAATAATCATACTTCAATTTTAGTTACACCAATATCTGGAATTTGGAAAAGACACTAATAATATTTTTATCAACTTTAATAAAAAGAAAAGCCACATCCTTACATCTGATGATGTCAAAAGAGTTTCATGGCAAAACTCCAAAGTGGGCAACTTTCAATAAATTATCAGACACATTTTCTTTGAAGATTCTTGAGAATTGGCCAGGCACAGTAGCTCATGCCTGTAATCCCAGCACTTTAGAAGGCTTAGGAAGGCACCTGAGGTCAGGAGTTCGAGACCAGCCTGACCGACATGATGAAACCCCGTCTCTAATACAAATACAGAAATTAGCTGGGCATGGTGGTGAATGCCTGCAATCCCAGCTACTCAGGAAGCTGAAGCAATGAAATTTCTTGAACCCCAGAGGCAGAGGTTGCAGTGAGCCAAGATCACACCACTGCACTCCAGCCTCTGTGACAGAGACTCAGTCTCAAAAAGTAAATAAAGAAAAATAAAGAATAATGAGAATTGAAATGGTGAGTCATTGGGGCATTGGCACAAAAATGATAATTTATTCTTTATTGTAAATTAAATTTGTTTTAAAGTGTATATTTCTATACTTTCAGAATATCAATTAAGGAAACACCAGTATCCAGTCTTCAGCATAAAAGTTCAAAATCTGTATTAGAAAGATTTATTCTCCTGTAAGTCTGTCCTTTAATTGCCACTGTACATTATAATACCCACTCATAATTTATATATTCAGTAACACTCTAACGATGCCTATCTTGGCATACTGATCTCACAAAGAGGTAGAAGAGTTTAACAGAAACATCACTGGACTAAAAGTCATAAGTCCTGCAGCCAAGACCCAGATCTACCAACTCTTTAGCCATAGATGCTCAAGCAATGCATCTAAAGGTGCTAAGACAAGTTTCATACTTGAAAATTGATGATGATGGTGCATTTCTTGCCTGTATCACAGTTATACTTTGTGGATTAAATGGGAAATGCCTTTGTAAAATGTTGAAATAAATAATTGTAAAGATATGCGATTTTACTAATCATCATCATGCATTTCACTATTGGTGATATAAATGTCCACAGAGTATTTGCATCTCCATTTTATGAATATCAAACCAAAGTACTGGCCTTTGCTGCTTATGAATGGGACTCCAGTGCAAAACTAAACGTATTAGTGTGAGGATGTCAAGGGTAAGAAATGTAGAATGGAACCCAATAATAAAGGGTCCAATTTTAGTTTCCTTTCCTGTCATAAAATTTTTATGTCTGAAAATAGATCATACAGGTAAAATTGTCAGAAATAACAAGGTATTTGTTATTTCAACACATACATTCACTTAACACTTTATTTTACATGGTTGACAATGAAGAATAGAAAATACCAGCAGTAGTTATATAAACATCATGTCGTATTTAATTTCATTGTATTTCTGTACTTATTTGTGCTTATTCCTATTTTCACAGAGAATGAACCAGCTCAAAATTCTAATTTTAAGTAACAGATTTAACTTTTCCACACTAAACCTAACTTAATAGCTTCCAAAAGGAAGTAAAAAATGAAATAGAGATTTAGTGGAAGGAGGCATGTAAAGGAAGCAAGTTAGCAGTGGTGAGAGAAGCAGTGCTGTGGGTTCAGCAAAGCCAGAGGAGAGTCAGAAATGAATATTCAAAAAACGGTTGGCAACAGAGAATTCAAGTAGCTTTGAGAGGCTGAACCGAAAAGAATTCCCAGATACAACCTATACTGGAGAAGGAATCCTTTTATGGAATACCAGGACCCAAGGGGTAGCCTAGAAAACCATAAAGGCAACAGGTCATTCAGATAGACTCTGAATAGCTCACAAACAACAAAATCTTCAAATTCAAGAAAGCAGAGCAAGAAAGAAGTTTAACAAGCCAAAATAATCACATGCTGATTAATGAATTGCTAAACAGTATCAACCAAATTAATGCAGCAAGTTTTTATTATGCTATTATAAGACCCTAGAAGTGCAGCAGTAAAGAAAGTAGGATTCTCAGTCTCCTGAAACTTATAATTTTATGGAAAATAAAAGTGTTAACAAAGTTAGGACAAATGTTACACAATTATTAGAAGATATGAAGCAAACTGCAAGATCAGACGAAATAACCGAGGGGCAAGTTTTAGATTTATAGCTGAGGTTAGCTTTTTCTGAAGACAGGCCATCTTGGCTGAGTCTAAAGGATGGCTAAGCATTAGAGGCTGAAAGAGTGAGGATATTCAAGGCATGCAGGAGGGCCCTGATATGAATAAAGGCTTAATGTGTTTAAAGAACACTGTGATAAAGTACCAAAAACGAACAGTCATTTCTCTAAAATATGCTTAGTATTTTAAACCTCATGTCCTTCAGGAGGTCTTTCTGAATTCTGCTACTTTGAGTGCTCTGCCTTGTGCTCCCCAACACTGTATCTCCACTACTGTATTTCCTAGATTTTGTAATAATCTGCTTAAATAACATTTTCTACACTGTATCATTTGCTTACTTAGAATAGAAAATGTTTTATTCATGTTTACACCCAACATGGACTACAACAGTATCAAGAAGAAAGGCATTTAATAATTTGTTGTTCATCTTCAAAAGAATGCCACTATAAATGTAGTCATTAAGTATAAAGTAACTCAGAAAGTACAGTCACATACAATTAATAAAACACCCTATTTTTCACTGCCCTGAGTGTATCATTATTGTGACCATTTGAATACATTTCCAATCCGAAGCCAGCATTTGTGCATCCAGTATAGAAGGCATTGGTAATTGATTCATTGAATAATCTGAGCCTCATGAAAGTGTTAGGCCTTTTTTGTTTTTTCTCCAGTCATCTTGTGTTTCCCTCTAATTGTGTTCTGCTCACTTTCCCTTTTCTGTCCACAAATTATCTGGGGTAGATCTAATGGCTTTGCAATAACTGAAGATGTACTTTAGTTAATCCAGTTTAAAATTTGATCTCATATTCGATTTTGTTCTATAATTCTCCTCTTCACATTCCTGCATCAGCCAACTCCTTGGGTAGAGCCAAAGGCTGGAAAATTCTAATGTGTCCTTCATTTTCCCTCCTCGACACTCTCCACTTCTTTTTCATTTCTTCCAGGGGTTTGAAGAAACAATCAGAGAAAATTCGCAAAATCTGTTTTACTTTAAAAAGAAGAAATTGTAGTCTTCTCTTGGTTAAGAATTCCTTCTTTTGGGCAGGGATCCGGATGCTGGCTCCCCTTGTGGAGTCTGGGATTATTGGAATCCTTGCAGGGTTCTCCCCACTGCTCCAGGCATGGGAAATGGGCTTGATGTGACCTTTTCTAAATGTTAACTGCAATTTTCTCCAGCATCTCACAAAGTCCTTACTCTTTGGGTCCCCTTACCTGATAGGCAGCCCTCTTATGCAGCTTACTATAAATGTGGACCTAAAACCCTTCTACATTCTATGGTGTCCACTTCCTAAACAGGAATGTTACATATCCTGTCATAGCAAAGAGTAGAAATGCAGGACTATCTTCATCTACTCTCAAATGCAAACTCTTCTTTTTTTTTAATTTCAGTAGGTTTTGGGGGAAGAGGTGGTGTTTGGTTACATGAATAAATTCTTTAGCGGTCATTTCTGAGGTTTTGGCATACCCAACACCAAGCAGTGTACACTGTACCCAACGTGTAGTCTTTTATCCCTTATGCCCCTTCCACCCTTTCCCCAGAGTCTGCAAACACCATTGTGTCATTCTTATGCCTTTGCATCTTCATAGCTTAGCTCCCACTTATCAGTAAGAACATATGATGTTTGGTTTTGCATTCCTGAGTTACTTCACATAGAATGACAGTTTCCAATTCCATCCAGGTTGTCACAAATGCCATCATTTCATTCTCTTTTAAGACTGAATAGTATTCCACAGTGTGTGTTTTTATATATATATACATGCACATACCAAAATTTCTTTATCCACTCATTGATAGATGGGAATTTGGGCTGGTTCTATGTTCTTACAATTGTGAAGTGTGCTGCTATAAACATGTATGTGCAAGTATCTAATTTGTATAATGACTTCTTTTCCTCTGGGTAGATACCCAGTAGTGGGATTGCTGGATCAAATGGTAGATCTACTTTTAGTTCTTTAAGGAATTGTCACACTGTTTTCCATAGTGGTTGTACTAGTTTACATTCCCACCAGCAGTGTAGAAGTGTTCCTTTTTCACCATATCCATGCCAACATCCATTATTTTTTATTTTTAAATTATGGCCATTCTTGCAGCATAAGATTGTATTGCATTGCGGTTTTGATTTGCATTTCCCTGATCATTAGTGATGTGGAACATTTTTTCATGTTTGTTGACCATTTGTATATCTTCTTTCGAGGACTGTCTATTCATGTTCTTAGCCCACTTTTTGATGGGGCTGTTTATTTCTTGCTTATTTGAGTTCCTTATAGATTCCAGATATTATTCCTTTGTCAGATGTATAGATTGTGAAGATTTTCTCCCACTCTGTGGGTAGTCTGTGTACTCTCCTGATTGTTTCTTTTGCTGTTCAGAAGCTTTTTCATTTATTTAAGTCTCATCTGTTTATATTCATTCCTTTGGATTAGCTTTTGTGTTCTTAGTCATAGACTCTTTGCTTAAGCTGTTGTCCAGAAGATTTTTCCAGTGTTACAGAATTTTTATGGTTTTAGGTCCTAGATTTAAATCTGATCTATCTTGAGGGGACTTTTATAAAAGAGATAAGGATCCAGTTTCATTCTTCTACATGTGGCTTTCCAATTATCCCAGCATCATTTATTGAAGAGTGTATCCTTTCCCCACTTTATGTTTTTGTTTGCTTTGTCAAAGATCAATTGACTATAAATATTTGGCTTTCTGTGTTCTCTATTCTGTCCCAGTGGTCTATGTTCCTATTTTTACACTAGTACCATGCTGTTTTGGTGACTATGGTCTTATAGTTGAAAGTCAGTAATGTAATGCCTCCAAATTTGTTCTTTTTGCTTAGTCTTGCTTTGTCAACGCAGACGCTTTTTTGGTTTAGTATGAATTTTAGGATTATTTTTCCTAGTTCTGTGAAGAATGATTGTATTGTATTTTGATTGGAATTGTATTGAATTTGTAGACTGCTTTTAGCATTATGGCCATTTTCACAATACTGATTCTCCCCCATCCATGAGTGTGGGATCAATTTCCATTTGCTTGTGTTGTCTATGATTTCTTTCAGCAGTGTTTTGTGGTTTCCTTGCAGAGGTCTTTCACCTCCTTTATTAAGTATATTCCTACATCTTCTCCTTGTTGTTTCTGTTCTCCAGCTACTGTAAAAGGGGTTCAGTCTTTTATCTAATTTTCAGCTTGGTCACTGTTGCTGTATAGCAGTTATACACTGTTGGTGTATAACTGATTTTTGTACATTAATTTTGTATCCTGAAACTTTGCTGAATTTATTTACCAGCTCTAGAGCTTTTAGGATGAGTCTTTAGGGTTTTTTAGGTATACAATCCTCTCATCAGCAAACAGGGACAGTTTGACTTCCTATTTATCAATTTAGTTACCCTTTCTTCCTTTCTCTTGTCTGACTGCTCTGGCTACAACTCCCAGTCCTAAGTTGAATAGAAGTGGTAAAAGAGGCCATCCTTGTCTTGTTCTGGTTCTTACCAGGAATGCACTCAAACTTTTCCCCACTTAGTATAATGTGGGCTATGGGTTTGTAATAGATGGTTTTTATTACATTAAGGTATGTCCCTTCTATGCCAATTTTGCTGATGGTTTTAATCACAAAGGGTGCTGGATTTTGTCAAATGCTTTTTCTGTGTCTATTGAAATAATCATGTGATTTTTATTTTTAATTCTGGTTATGTGGTATATCACATTTACAGATTTTATTAAACTATCCCTGAATCCCCGGCATGAAATCAACGTGATCACAGTGGATTATCATTTCGGATTCAGTTAGCTAGTATTTTTTTTCTTTTGATGATTTTTGCATCTATGTTCATCATGAATAGTGGTGTTTAGTTTTCTTTTTTGTTACATCTTTTCCTAGTTTTGGTATTAGGGCAATACTGGGTTTATAGAGTTATTCAGGAGGATTCCCTCTTTCTCTGTCTTATGGAATAGTGTCAATAGGATTGATACAAATTGTTTGAATGTCTGATAGAATTCAGCTGTGAATCTGTCTGGTCCTGGATGTGGTTTTTGCTGCTGTTGTTATTGTGATTGGTAACTTTTCCATTATCATTTCAAACTTGCTGCTTGTTATTGGTCTGTTCAGAGTTCCTATTTCTTCTTGATTTAGTCTAGGAGGGTTGCATATTTTCAGGAATTTATCCATCTCCTCTAAGTTTTCTAGCGTATGCATGTAAAGTGTTCATAACCTTGGATGATCTCTTGTATTTCCATGTCATCAGTTGTAATATCTCCCGTTTCATTTCTAATTGAGCTTATTTGGATCTTCTCTCCTCTTTTCTTGGTTATTCTAACTAATGGTCTATCAATTTTATATTTTCAAATAATCAACTTTTTGCTTCATTTATCATTTGTATTTTTTAAATTTAATTTAGTTCTGCTCTGATCTTTGTTATTTCTTTTCTTCTGTTAGGTTTGGATTGGTTTATTCTTGTTTCTGTAGCTTCTTGAAATGTGACTTCAGATTGTCTGTTTGTGCTCTTTCAGACTCTTTGATGTAAGCATTTAATGCTATGAACTTTCCTCTTAGCACCACTTTTGCTGTTTCTTGGAGGTTTTGATAAGTTGTGTCACTATTACCATTCTGTTTAAAGAGTTTTTAAATTTCCATCTTGATTTCATTGTTGACCCAATGATCATTCAGGAGCAGTTTATTCTATTTCCATATATTTGCATAGTTTTGAGGGTTCCTTTTTGAGTTGATTTCAGATTTTATTCTACTGTGGTCTGAGAGAGTATTTGCTATAATTTTGATTTTCTTAAATTTGTTGAGACTTGTTTTGTGGCCTATCATATGGTTTCTCATGGAGAATGTTTCATGTGTTGATGAATAGAATGTAAACAAATTTCACAATATACCAAAATAAAATATCCTTAAAGCATAAATCTCACAAGTCCTATGAAACTATAACACAATGAAAAAAACAAGGTATTCAAAAAATAGCATGATAAATTGACTAGTACCTCACATCTCAATACTAACATGGAATGTAATGGCCTAAATGCTCCACTTAAAAGACACAGAATAACAGAATGGATATGAATTCACAAACTATGTATCTGCTGTCATCAAGAGACTCACCTGACACATAAGAACTCACATAAACTTAAGGTAAATGGGTGGGAAAAGATATTCCATGCAAATGGACACCAAAAGTGAACAGGAGTAACTATGGTGATATCAGAAAAAAGAATCTTTAAAGCAACAACAGTTAAAAACAACAAAGAGGGACATTATATAATGACAAGAACTAGTCCAACAGGAAAATATTACAATCCTAATTTTATATGCACCTAACATTGGAAATCCCAAATCTATGAGAAATGAGATAGACAGCAAAACGATAATAGTGGAGGACTTCAATACTCCACTGACAGCTCTAGACAGGTCTTCAAGATGGAAAGTCAACAAAGAAACAATGAACTTAAACTCTACCCTAGAACAAATGGACTTAATAGATATTTACAGAACATGCTACCCAACAACTGCAGAATATACATTTTATTCATTGCTTTGTAATTCAATTTTTCCTTCTTAAATATGCACAGAGCACAGATCCTCAAGTCAGATATGTAAGCAGATGTCCAATGAAGAAACAGTGCCCTAATCTTCCTTTCTTTCAATAATTCAAATCTGTATCAGTTAAAGGCAATATAACTTTTCATGAGTGAAGCATCTGGATACAGGATATGTAAAGTTCAAACCAGATTCTGACATGTAATAGCTATGTGCAACTTTGTGCAAGATATTTTTCTGTGCCTCAATTTGTGTGTATTAAATCAGGGATAATAGTAACTCCTAACTCAGAAGGTTATTGTAAGAAGACACTGAGTTAATAAGTGGGATGATGTGCTTAGGTCATTCCCTAGAACAGAGTAATCACCCAGTAAAAGTAAGCTACCACATTTCTTTTGGACTCCTTGTATTTATGGGAAGGTACAATCTTCCACCCATTCTCCAAGAAAGAAAGAGAGAAAGGGAGGAAGGGAGGAAGGGGGGCAGGGGAAAGGGGGGAAGGGAGGAAGGGGGAAGGGGGGAAGGGGGAAAGCGGGAAGGGAAGGGAAGGGAGAAGAGGGGAGGGGAGGGGAGGGGAGGGGAGGGGAGGGAAGGGGAGGAGAGGGCAGGGGAAGGAAAGGAATCAATCTTAACAGGAATAATGCATTTCTATTGACATCTGACCCTCAAATTCTTTTAGTTCATTAGAAAAAGGGTAGAAAATAATGGTTAAGGTTCCATAATGGGATCTGATGCTCCTTATATTGCCTTTTAATGTGTTTGGTGGTACCCATTATGAAGTGTGGATATCTGGACATAATTACAAGATGACAAGAAAATTAACATTGGACCTCCTTTTATATTTCCTTGAGGCAAGGTAGTAAAACTGCCATTCTATATTCACCAATAAAAAAGAATCTTAATCTTTAAAAGCTTAAACATTATCAATAAACACAGTATTTTTTAAAATGACCCAAACCTTTTACATATCATGCAGCAATTCTAAGTTGTATGGTGGACCATAGAGAAGAGTAATGTTTTAAGAACCAGTAAACACTATGGCTGATCTTAATTTCAAAATTACAGCTATAATTGAAAGGGCTATTCATTGCATGTAAAATAAAGAAAAAGCAAGCATAAACTAACCACACCATCCAAACACAGCCTCTTCCCACTTGGGATTCTTGTTCTATGAATCATTCGTTCTTATGAAAATAATAAGATAAAATTTATGATCATAATTTAAGAATGTCAGGAGAGAGGAGAAAGATATAAATTTGGTATACCTGAAAAAGAAAATCCTTTCTGAGGAAATCTATTTTGACAGACCCAAATCATTTTAGATAAAAGGACATTTTATTACATTTAAAGGGCAGGCAGGAAAAAAGTAGCACCAACAAGTGAATGTGGACAGAAGATAATGTGAAAGGAAAATAAGCAAAGAGGAGAAAAAGTTACAGAATGAATGTTTAGGTTACTGAATAATAAGCTAGATGTTGCTGAATAATACACTTGAAATTGGCCATATACAAATTCAATTAAAAAAAAACTGGAATTATTCAACATTAACTAGAGGTAGTATTTCCCTGGCAAACAAACTGAATCACCAATTTTGTTACAACATAAAATTAGTATTCTTAGAGAACTTCTCTTCAAATAGGTTATCCTGTATGTCATTCTGAATAAACTGCAATGTTTTTGGTGATAGGAGGCTCACCTGCCTCTCACCCTCCAACACATTCCTTTATCTCTTTAACTTCATGTATCCATTTTTTTAAGTAGAAAGATCTGACTAGTTTGACTAAGTAGAAAGATTGACTATGACAAATGATGAATGTTTATTTTTCATTTAGTAAGTGAAAAAGATTGAAGCCATCTGAAAGTTTTGGGTTTGCATTTTATTGAGATTTTTTCCTCTACTGAAAAATGTAAAATGAATTAGAAATTTTCTAATTAGAAAGCAACATTTACTTTGTCTTCACACAAAGATTGAGCCACCTGTCAATGGGAATTTGTTCCCACTCAATTGACAGTGTCTATAAAATATAGCTAGTATTAACTTTATCATTTAATCCTTAAAAAGCATTTGCTGTAAATCTTATGTCAAATCATATTCCGAGAAAACAGCAGTAGTTTCATATAAATTCAGGTGACCAGGTCACCTAGGAGTCAACCAGATCTTGATACATCTCCAGGGTATTTCTTATTAAATTTATTTTCTTGTAAAGCTATGAAATAAAGACACACAGGAAAGGTTTATAATAAACCACGGTGGTGTACAGGTAGCCCTTAATCTAATATCACTTCATACAATATATTAATTTCTAATAATATATAGGGTACTTACAGCATTATTTTTTATCAGTTATATATAAAATATGACAAATATTTTGAGTTATTTAAATAAGATAATACTTTTCTAATTCTTCTACAGTAGTGTAATACACTAATATCTGTCTCCTTATGCAAAGCACAAGCTACACATAATTTTGTCTAAAAAAACTCAGAGAAAGGAGAGCTCTGAATTTGTAAATTTTCCATACCTGTTTTGTTTCAATCATTTCAAAGAACATTCTTTAAATATAGTACATCCCCATACTCAAAAAGAATATGTTTACTATAAATAAAGTTTTATTTTTAGTATTATTGTTGTCTAGAAGTATTTGAGCCATCTCAGTATCATAAAATAAATAACAGAGATCATCACAGATGCAACAGGTAAAGAGATATGGCACCAATAAGCACTATCTGAAGACACTACCTGAAAAGTTGATATTCATTCTCTCTCTCTCTCTCTCTCTCTCTCTCTCTCTCTCTCTCACACACACACACACACACACACACACACACGATCCCAAATATGTGCTTATTTTCTTCTTGTTTAACTTAGTCCTAAAAGAGGAAGACAGAAAATTATTGTTAATTTGAGATTCCAAGCAATTTGGAATTTTACTGGCAACATAACTAAATTTTCAAGGGTGCAATGAGGCTTAGAGGGAAAAATTAAGATATATCTCTTTATCATGTTTTTCCACCTCGGCTGCACATTGAAATCACTTGAATCTCAGCAGAACCTCAAATCAAAGGAAAATAAAGAGGGCCATTCATTTTCTTTCCTTTTCTGAAAGTATGATATATTCAGTAATCCACAGAAAATATGTCAAAACATATTTACAAGCTCCAAAACAATATACAATTTGTATGACATTAGCAAAGCATGCAGTTGTAAAAATGGCAATATGCTCTTTGTTAAAAACCTTAAAAGAATATTTTGCATCTTTTTTTTTTTGGATCTTTGAATAAAGTTCTTTAAGGGATCCCCTTAAAATATCAAGCTTAAAATGTTTACACTGAACACTACACATAATTAGTTGATCATGAAATTATATTCCACAACTCCTTGAACATCTCAAGCCTGGTGGCTTTCCTAATCTTGGCCTCAATTCCAAAGTTTGTTATGAAAGCAGTTTTATGAACCTATGGATTCTCAACAAAGTAAACAAAACAGGAATTACAACCCAGATAGTTGTGAAAACCAGAGGCCAAACAGCTGATCACAAACTCCAGTGAGGAAATGATCTCACTAGCTATATCATTTGGTGGCTACCAGGTATAAGGGAAGAATGTGGCACCACTTCTACTCTGTATCCTTTTTGTTTGCAGTGCCTCAGAGAAAGCAGGGAGGACTCGTAAGAAACAGAGCCAGAAAAAAGAATACAAGACAATCACAAAATGTTACAGGAAGCAGGTGCCTTGCAGATGAGCTCATTTAGCCATGTATTAGAATGCAGTTACAAACTGTGATATTACATAACTTGCATGTAACGCCTATGTTATTTTATTCATCTCAGGTAGATACTAGCAGACTTTCCACCAGCCTTAAGTCTGCTCTGTAACCACATATACATCATAGCAAGTGCCTAAACGGCCTTTAAGAAGAAATTTCATCGATGGATCAAACTAAAAAGAAGCAAACTAGTTTAGTTTTGCTAAACTAAAATGTTAGTACATTAGTTTTAGTTTAGCAAATTAAATTGTTAACTTTGAAATTAAGGTTTCATTAGTAAAAATTCTTCCAAGATATATCCTGAAAGAACATAGCAACACACAGAACACTAAGTAAAGCTGATGCATATAACGTGTCTTATTTCAAAATTCCTTTCCATTCTCTTTATATTTATGGAAATTTCATATCTTGAAATCTTTGAGAAATTTTCTGAATTGTTGGTCATATTTTCAATTGACACAACATATATATGTATAGAATAAAATATGAGGTTATGATAATGAAATACATTGTGAAATTATTACATCAGGCTAATTAATATATTCATCACCTCATATACTTATTTCTTTACATTAAGGACATTTACACTTGATCTTACCCAAAAGGCTGAGAAACGATACAGTAAGGACATCTAAAATCTATTTTTTACAGCAATTTTGCAATATGCAACACATTATTAACCACTCATCACGTTGCCCAATAGATCACTGCAACTTATCGCTGCTGTCTAACTGAAGCTTTGTACCCTTCAACAAACATCTCCACTTCTCTCCTGCCATGCTCCAGCCTCTATTAACCACTCTTCTATGAGTAAAACATTTTGGAGTACCACATATAAGTGAGATCATGCAGTATTTGTCTTTCTGTGAATGGCTTCTTTCAATTAGCATAATGTCCTTCAGCATTATTCAGGTTGTCTCAAATGATAGAACTTCTTTCTTTGTTAAGGCTGAATAGTGTTCCATTGGGTATATACACACCCTGTGTTCTTTATCCATTCATCTGTTGATAAAGACTTAGGTTAATTTAGTATCTTGGCTATTGTGAATAATTCCACAATAAATATGGGAGTACAGACATATTTCCAACATAATGATTTCACTTTAATCCTGTATATAAACCTAGTACTTGAATTGAGGAAATTCCATACTGTCTTTTGATAATGGCTGCACTAATTTACATTCCCCAAAGCAGTGTACAAAAATTCCCTTTTCCCTAGATCCTTGCCAACATGTTATCTTTCATATTTTTGATAATATTTAAACAGATATGAGGTGATATTCCATTGTGGCTTTAATTTTCATTTTCCTGATTAGAGATGTTGAGAATTGTTTTATGTGACAATTGGTCATTTGGAGGTCTTCTGAGAAATTTCTATTCTGTTCCTTTGCCCATTTTTAAAATCAGGTTACATGAAGTCTTGTTATTGAGTCCATTATATTTATTTTTGTATACTAAGTCCCTTATCAGATTATAATTTGCAAATATTTGCTCATCTCATAGTCATCTCTTGCTCTGTTAATTATTTCCTTTGCTGTGCAGAAGCTTTTTAGTTGGATATAATCTCACTTGCCTATTTTTGCTTTTGGTGCCTGGCTTTGGGAGTCATATTCAAATAAATCATTGCCCAAACCAAGGGAATGAAGAAATAAAAAACATTTCTCTTATGTTTTATTAGTTTTACAGTTTAATGTCTTATGGTTAAGCCTGTAATCAATTTTGAATTTATTTTTTTGTATGGTGTGAGCTAATGGTCCAATTTCATTTTTCTTCATATTGATACACAGTTTTCCAAATACCATTTATTGAGGAGACTATTCTTTTTTCCCACTGTGTGTTCTTGGCAACCTCATCAAAAATCAACTTAACTTAAATGTGTAGATTTATTTCTCGGCTCTTTACTGTGTTCCATTGGTCTGTGAGTCTGTTTACAAGCCGGTACTATGCTGTTTTTATTACTATAATATTTTAGTTAGGCAGTAGATGCCTCCAGCTTTGTCCTTTTTGCTCAGGACAAAAAGACTATTTTTGTTTTGGCTATTTTGGGTCTTTTGTGGTTCCATATGAATTTCAGAATTAGTTTAACTATTTCTGTGAAGAATGACATTTAAATTTTGTTTGGTATTGCATCAAATCTGTAGATTGCTTTGAGTACTCCGAACATTTTAACAATATTCTTTTTTTTTTTTTTTTGGGACAGAGTCTCACTCTGTCACCAGGTGCCAGGCTGGAGTGCAGTGGCGCAATCTCAGTTCACTGCAACCTCTGCCTCCCAGGTTCAAGCAATTCTCCTACCTCAGCCTCCCAGTAGCTGGGACTACAGGCACGCACCACCATGCCAAGCTAATTTTTTTTTTTTTTTTTTTTGTATTTTTTTTAGTAGAGACGGGTTTCACTATGTTGGCCAGGATGACCTTGATCTCTTGACCTTGTGATCTGCATGCCTCGCCTCCCAAAGTGCTGGGATTACAGGCATGAGCCACCGTGCCCAGCCCAATATTCTTTTCTTTAATCTATGGACATAGGATACCTTTCCATTTATTTGCATCTTCCTTGTTTTCCCTTAATAACTTTTATAGTTGTCAGTGTACAAATCTTTCACTTTTGGTTAAATATACATCTGTGTATATTTTTTCACCAGTGTAAACGGGATTATTTTATTCATTTCGAGATAGTTTATTATTAGCATACAGGAATGCTACTTATTTTTGCAGGCTGATTTTCTATCCTACAACTTTACTGAATTCATTTATAAGTTTTTTTTTTTTGGTGGAGTCTTTACAGTTTTTTTTTTTTTTTAATATAAGACCATGTCATCAGTAAATAGAAACAATTTGACTTCCTCCTTTTATATTTGGATACTTTTTTTATTTTTTGCCTAATTACTCTGGTTAGCACTTCCACTATTATGTTGAATAGAAGTGATGTGAGTGGAAATTCTTGTCTTGTTCCTGATCTCAGAGAAAAAGCTTTCAACCTTTTAACACTAATCATGATTTTAGCTGTCTTGTCATATACAGCCTTTATTGAGTTTACAAACATTCCTTCTATGTATAACTTATGGAAAGATTTTTCTCTTGAAATGATATTGATTTTCTTAAAATGTTTCTACATATATTCGGATAATCACATGGGTTTTGTCCTTCATTTTATTAGTGAAGTAAATCACAATTTTTATTTGCATCTGTTGAAATACAATTACATTTCAGGGTTAAGTCCCACGTGATCATGATAAATAATCCTTTCAAAGTGTTGTGGGATATAAGTGGCTAATATTTTGTTGAGGATTTTTACATCTATATATTCATCAGAGATACCAGCCTGTAATTTTTTCTTTTAGTGTCCATGTCTAGTTTTGGTATCAGAATGTTAGCCTTATAAAGTTAGTTTGAAAATGTTTCCTCCTACCTACTGTGGATTAGTTTTAAGAGCATTGCTATTAGTTCTTTCTTAAATATTTAGTAGAATGAAGACACACATTCCTCGGATTTTCTTTAATAGGGGATTTTTATTACTAATTCAATCTTCTTAGTCAGTATTGGTCTCCGCAGATTTTCAGTTTCTTCATGATTCAGTGTTTTAAAAGGCTAAATGTTTCTAGAAATGTATCCATTTATTCTAGGTTATCCAATTTGTTGGCATATCATGTTCATAGTAGTCTCTGATGGTCCTTTGTATTTCTGTAGTATCAGCCATTATATCTCTTCTTTCAATTTTGATTTATTTAGGCCTTCTCTTTTTTTCCTTAGGCTAGGTAACAGTCTATTAATTTTGCTTATCTTTCTAAGAAACCAACTGTTAGTTCAATTAATCTTTTACATTGTTTTTCTAATCCCTGTTTCATTTATTTCTGCTCTGATCTTTGCTATTTTCCTCCTTCTGCTAATCTTTTGCTTAGTTCATTCTTCCTAGTTCTTTGAGGTATAATGTTAGATTGCTCATTTGAGATCATTCTTCTTTTTTGATGCTCATGACTGTCACTATAAAATTCTCTTTTAACACTGTTTTGGCAACATTGCCTAAGGTGATATGTGGTGTTTCCATGTATGTTTGTTTCAAGATATTTTTCAAGAAAGTAATTTTCCCTATTACTTTCTTCTTTGACTCAATAGTTGTTCAAAAGTATCTTTCATTTCCATATATTTGTGAACTTTTCTGATTCCTCCTATTACTGATTTCTAGTGTTATCCCATTTTGGGATAAAGATACTTAACAGAGAAATTTCTTGAGACTTGTTTTGTGGCTTAACATATGATCTTTTCTGAAGAATCACCCATGTGCACATGAGAAGAATGTGTGTTATTTTGCTGTTGGGTGCAATGTCCTACATGTGTTGGTAGGTCCGTATGGTATAAAGTGTAGTTTAACTTCAATGTTTCTGTATTGATTTTCTGTTAGGATTATATGCCATTGCCAAAAGTAGGATGTTGATCCCCTACAATTTATTAGATATAATTAATTAATATATATAAATATATATTATATTATATATAATATATATTATTTTATATTATATATATTATATTGTAATATATAATTATATAATATAAATTTATATTATATATTATAATATACTATATTATTTTATAGTATATTATATATATAACATATATTATTTTATAGTATATATAATATATAAATTATAATATATATAATATATAAATTAGATATAATTTATATATATATACACACACAATGGTTATATCTTGTTGACTTTATTAGTATAATTCACTTTATTATTATATAATGGTCTTTGTCTCTTGTGACAGATTTTTTACCTAAAGCTTATGTTGTCTAATGTAAGTTTAGCTACCTGTGCTCTCTTTTCCATTGCATAGCATATATTTTTTCATCCCTTTAGTTTATTTGTTGTTAAAGGTGAAGTGGCTCTCTAAGGCAGAACATTGTTGAGTCTTGATTTTTTATTCATTAACCCACTCTATATTTTTATATTGCAAATTTTAATCCATTTACATTTAATTATTAACACAGGTAATGATTTACTAATGACTTTTTAAAAATTTTTTCTACTTGTTTTATACATCTTTTGTTCCTTTCTTTCTCTCTTGATTTCTTTTTGGCTTATTGGTTCTCTATAATGAAATGCTCTGACACATTTTTTTATCTTTAGTATCTACTATAGCTTTTGCTTTGTGGTTATCCTGAGGCTTACATAAAACACTTCATACTTGTAACAGGCTATTAAAAATCTAACTTTGCATATACAAAGTCTACACATTTTCTACCCATAACCCCCAGCATTTTATGTTTTTGATGTCACAATTTAAATTCTTTTATGATTTGCATCCCTCAAAAAGATATATAGCTAGAGATTTTTCTAATAGGTTTTCCTTTTAGCTTTCGTCCTAGAGATAAGGTTAACTTACACATTGCCATTATAGTATTAGAATGTTTTAAATTTCACAATGTATTTACTTATATTAGTGAGTTTTATACATTCACGTTTTCTTCTAAAAATTTTCATCCTTTTCCTTCAGTTTGAAAAAATTTACACTTTTTGTCAAGATGTTCTAGTGAGAATAAATTCCCTTAGCTTTTGTCTGAGAAAGTCTTTATCACCTCTTCATCTCTGAAAGACAGAATTGCCTGGCATATTAATCTTAATAGGCAAGGTTTGTTTTTCAATATTTTGAATATATCAAACCACTTCTTTATGACTTGCAATGTTTTTTCTGAAAAATCCATTGTTAGTCTGATGGAAGTTTCCTTGTATATAACAAGTCGTTCCCTTGCTGTTTTCTAAATTTTCTCCTTTAATATTGATAATTTAATATACTGTGTCTCGGAGTGAGTCTCTTTATATTCATCCTATTTAATACCTTTTGAGCTTCTTATATGTGGACTTCTATTTCCCTTCTCAGTCTTGGGAAGTGTTGTGCCATTATTTATTTGAATACACTTTTTGGTCCTTTTTGAGGTCTTCTCCTAAAATTCTAATAATGCATAGATGGTTTCACTTGATGGTTTCCCATAATCTTAAGCTGTCTTTTTTGTTTCTTTAAGTGGATGACTCCCAATGACGTGTCTTTGAGTTCACTGATCTTTTCTTTTGCCTAATCTACTCTGAATTACATTTTTCAACTTTGGGTTATTATATTCTTCAGTACTATGATTTCCTTTGGTACTTTTTATTGTTTGTCTCTGTTGAAATTCTAAGTTTGTTCATATTTTGGTCACCTAACCTCAGTGAGCATTTTTATGAATTCTTTTGAATTCTCTGTTGGGTAAATCATATATCTTCATTTCATTATTGTGCATGTAAAGATTTCTCTTGTTTTATTTAGAATATATTTTCCTGCTTCTTTATTTTTATTGACTCTCTGTGTTGGTTTCTGTTTATTAGGTAAGACAATAGCATCTCTCAGTCCTCTTAGACTGGCCTCTTATAAAAGAACTACGTCACCAATCCGTCTAGCCAGAGATAGTCAAGTGCCTCTCAAATCTTTGTGCTTGTCTAAACTGCTGACTCTGTTTTTAGTGGCCACCTGGAGATGAGATTGTGCCTGTGCCAACTCTTGTCAGTACCTCAGAATGGGTAAGCTATAAGCCAGTGTCTCTAGATGCAGCTGGAAAAGTTGGGGTGTTAGATGTTTTAGATTCTTCTATCCTCAGGGTGAAGCTGACAACAGAAGATAATCTTTCACCTTCTCTACACTAAGCCTGGAAGAGGATCTGTAAATAATGCCTCAATTTTCCTTCCTACTATCCCCTTTGTTTCTGGCAGAATATTTTCGGTAAGTGGGTCCTTTGAATGTGTTCACCTCTTTGTATTTTGTGATCCAGGGAAACTCAGGCATGCAGAGCCCCATCAACTGCGGAATCTAGGTGGGTAAGGAGGCAATTCCTTAGGTGCAAGCTGTTCTATGCACAATCTATTTGCTTCCAGGGAGAATCTATGGACATGGCTTTATCACTGGCACAAGCCAGGGAAAAAGGTTCAAGAAGTACCCAAACTCTCAGTCTTCCAAAGGTCTACTGTTTGTCTATACCATTGATTCCCAAACGCAGGCTAGATAGAAGCTCAATCCTCAACCAGCAGCTAGAAAACCGGGCATGCAAGCCCCTTGCAGGAAAAAACTGGGAAATGTGCACTTTAGCCCCATCTATGCACTGATTATAGGAGGTTTAGGCCCCAGAAGTGCTTGTGTGCTTATTAAAAATCATCTCTTTCTTCTGTAATTGAGGGAGAATCACACATGCCTGGTTTCTCCCATTTCCTAAGCTAGAAGGTTTAGGTTATGGTGTGGGACCTATAAAAGTTGGAGCACTGATGCATGTATCAATGCCTTCCAGGAGCAATCAGTAGACCTGGATTTACCCATGGGTTAAGCTAGGGGAAAAGGTTTAGGATATACACAGCTCCTGTTCAGAATCCTGCAGGTCTATAGCTTGTCAGCCCAGTTAACTCTCTAATGCAGACTTGTTAGGAGCTTGTCTATAAGCAGCAGCAGTTGAAAGGTTTGTGGGAAAAACATCTCTAGGGTAAAACTGGAAGCTTTGAGTTTTAGTCCCGTTTCTGCCTCAATCTTGAGAGAAGTCCCTGGAAGTGTGTTCACCCTATATAAAACTGCGACATTGTTTTGTGTTCCAGGAAGATTCAGGTATGCTTAATCCATTCTGCTTCCAAGGTAGGTGGATTAAGAGCCAAATTGCAAGGAAACTTATGGCTAGAGTGCTATATGTGTGGCTCAAACCACTGTCCCTTCAGGGGGAAGCTGGGTGTTTGGAATTCCTTCCTAACTGGAATGGTGCTGAAGAAAGATTTGTGCCTGAGTGTGCCTCAGCTTTAGCAACCTATTCATTATGAATGTTTTCCTCAGACCACACCACACCCACAGACAAAAGCCTCCCAGGAGCTTGTCCACCTTCAGGAGGGGTGCAGACCAATGTCAAAGGTGGTTCTCATTCCTCTCACCCTTTGCTATTATTGAAAAATGTGGCCACACCACAACACAGGGGTTGGAGAAGCAGCTGGAAACCGGATGTAGCAAGGATCTCTGTCACTCAAACAGTGGCCTTTCTGGCAAGGTCACCTGTTTGGCACTCATTCCCAGATGCCCGGAGAAGGGCATTGTGCAGTACCCTGCCTAGGCTCTGACCTCTGCTCTCTCATCCCTCTTGTTCTCTTTGCCATGTTTCTGAGAGGCCTAGATATTTCTTGGTCTGGCTCAACATCTTCAACAAAGAACATTTTCCAGTCCATCAGAGATTAAAAAAAAAAAAAAAAAACAATACAACCTGTAGGATTTTCTCAGCTTCTTTCTCTCAGAAGTAACTGATCGGTGTGTAGATTTTTACTTGATTTTTATTTGATGTGTTGATGGGTAGAGGGAGAGTCAGTAGCCTCCTATTCCATGTTGCTGAGGTCATTTTCCATGTGGGGGCTTTTAATGACTCTGTAGTATCCATTTGCCAAGATTTCCTTAATCATTTCCACTAACCAATATGTCTATTTTTGTGTGTTTTCCTTGTTGTGTGGGCAGGAAGATCGAGACAGTGCTAGGATACTTCTTCCTATGTAGGCTCTCCTCCCATCATGAGGGCTTTACCTTTGTGATTTAATCTAACCTTAGTTACTTTCCAAAGATTCCATTTCCAAATACCATCTCACTGGGGATTAAAGCTTCAACATATGAATTGGGGAGGAGGGCACAAACATTCAGGCCATAATATTCCCACTTCCTCTATTTACCATTACCATTGGTTGGTATTTTCTGATTTCTCCTTCCAAATGAACTTGAAAATAACTTTGCAGAACAGCTCCTCCAGAAAATAATGGAACTTTGTCATTATGCTAAACACATATATTTATTGGAAGAAAAGATTACAGTATCATACAACATTTAATCATCAAGACCTATTTTCTGACTATATGAGTTTTTGTGCTTTAAAAAACAAAATCATTTGAATCCTACATATTTATTTATAAAATTATTTCAAGGTATATTAGTTTATAGTAAATTCTTAAATGGAAGAATTTTCTGTTTAATTTTATACTCTACCATATACAAACATTAAAAACTTTCCCATAAATATTTTATAATTAAGCATCCTACTGAACTTTATTTCTAAGAGATTTAATTCAGTGTATTATTTGCAAATAATGATAGTTTTATAATATTCTTTACAACAGTTAAAACTATTATACTTCTTTATTGTCTTACTACATTACCAAGAACTTCTAGACTTGTTTTAGATATTGTGGGGTTTATGATCTTGTATATATTTGTTATTTTCTTCACTTTATTAGGGATACTATTAAAAATCTGAGACTTTACAGATTTACTAATATTAAACAACTTTTTCTTTCTTAGGATTAATCCTGCTTATTTATGTATTATCACTTATTAATATAAACAATTAAATGTTCATTTACTTACAAACACATGTGCTTCAATTTTCGTATGTAAAATTGGTTATAAATTTCCTTTTCCTCCAGTATCTTTCTCTTATTTTGGTATCATCATGTTTGATTCATGATTAATCATGAATTGGTTAATCTTCACTAGAACTAGATTAATTAGAACTGGTTAATCTTCACAAAAGATAATCATATACTACAGCTCTGTTATCTCCTAAAAATACTGGATATTGGAGCCTCTCTTCTTTGACTTTTCATCTCTGCTTTTTTCCTTGAGAGAAGGATGAATCTTAATGTTGGCTTTTAATTGACTAATTCTATATTATCTAATGTACTGTATACTACCTTTATTATTTTTTAATTTTATTACTTTTTGGGTTTTGTAGACTATTGAAGACTTTGTTAAAAAAAATACAGAAAGACTATCTTCTGAATCCTAACATACATGTAAACATTTTGTTGTTGTTGCTTTAATATATGCAGTAACATGCTGTATATTTAGTCATTATATTTTATCTCATGTTTCTTAGATATTTCACCAATGTAGGCTGAAATTAAGTGTTATGCAAAACTCTAAGTTTTAAAGTATATGTATAAATAAAATATTGTAGGCTTTAATTCGTTTTTTTGGTTAGTTCTTTTTACAGAGGATAGTAATTGATTGCCCAGTACTGGCAGTATTTCTAGAACTATGTGAGAGATTCTGTAGACCTCTATTTAAAGCAACGACCCAGATGTTTCAACATGAAAAACTTGGAATTTTATATTGTTTCTTTCACATGGCTAATTTAAAGATCTATAGACTTCAATATATAAGGGAAGGAATCAGATACAAATGTGATAATGGCATAGAGTTTTATTTCTGTAACAAGTATTTGTTTTCTGTATTTGATAGAAAGATTTTTAAAATATGCTAGAGCTCTATTCTTTTTCTGGTTTAATTGTCATTGACTTCTTATCTCCTTATATTACTTTCTAAGGCCAAAATTCTATAGTGACAAAAAAGAGAGAGAGAGAGAGAGAGATAAGTAGCAGCTGCTGTAATTGTCCCAGTTCCAGATCTCCACAGTAATGCATACTTACATTGTCTCATCCCAGATTCCTGTTTTTCCATTTAGACATGATGCCAGTAAGTTTAACAATGTATATATGCAGCTACATGATTTATTATCTCCACTGATTTCAAGAGTTACCTCAAGAAGCTATAAGTTAGTAGTATCCAAAGGATCTCTCAAATGTGTATGTTGAAATTTACTGTCTTATATATAACTCAAATGTCATCATTTATACATCATAAATCCCTTCAAAAAGCCTTCATAGAAATCCCCCAAACCTAATCCTAGTTACTATATTATTCATTTGCATGTGTAATAATAATTTTGCAAGCCCCATTATTAGGGCAACTAGGAGTCAAAAATATATAGAAACCTTTGCTACTTTTGATTAAACTCCAACTATGTCCTTTGCTCACCTCAATTAGCAATCCCATGAATTCCTAATTTAGTCTCTCTCCCTCTCTCCATAAGATTTTAATAAATTATACAT
This sequence comes from Saguinus imperator, assembly GCA_004024885.1. Lineage (NCBI taxonomy): Eukaryota > Metazoa > Chordata > Mammalia > Primates > Cebidae > Saguinus > Saguinus imperator. Next base: position 9,038 of record PVHO010008145.1, on the reverse strand, counting down.
CTTCCTTTCAATTTAGAAACCTCAGACATTCCCTTTCTAGCAACTAAACTCGGTACCTTTCCTGAAGCCAATACAATAGATTCCTCTTTGGTTCAGTGATGCCCTCTAGCAATACTCTCCTTCCAAGCTAATTACAGCAGTGTACCCAGTATAACATCTAGGCTCAGTATAAGCTAGGAATAAGTTCCAAAGTGGATAGATACATATTTGACATCACACATTATATTTTCTGCCAAAAGAATGCTACCTGAGTATTTTCTTCAGGTGTTCCCACAGCTTGGCATGACTCCCAGCTCTTACTTCCCATGTTGAATTTAGTTCTCTAAGACTGGCCCCAAGACCAGCAGAATCAACTTCAGTATCAGCATTACCTGGTACCTTACAATAAAATGGAAATCAATGGGTCCTACTTGAAAACTATTGAATCAGTATCCCTGGAGGTGAGGCCTAGTGATCTGTTCTAACAATCCCTCCAAGTAATTTTGGTGAATGCTAAAGTTTTCAAGTACAGTCTTAGGGTTCATCTGGGGTTTCTTCTGCTTCCTACATATTTGTGTGTTTTACCTATGTTAAATTTGGGGTCAATAAATTTTCTTCTCCAGGATGGTGATTCTATCTTTGCCTAGACTGCAGCACTCACTGACACTTTTTTTCTCCCTAATTTATTGTATTCTATAGAATATTTGGAGGAGGAGGAATGTTGGATACATACATTAAAGATGTTTTATGGCAATTATAAATATAACCTTAATATTGCATTATGTACTTTTGTTACAACATAGTGCTACTATAGGAAAATTTACTGCGTAGGTATAAGAAACAAAGCTGTGGCAGTAAACCCCATAAAATGGCTCTAATTAATAAGAGGTGGATGCAGTTTTAGCCTCCTCACAATTTGCCGCTCCTATTGCTGCCTCTTTGTACAATTTCCCTCCTTAATAAGCCTCCGTTATTTAGTGCTATTTTTTCTCATACTTTCCAATAATATCTCCTCTAATAAGAAAACTGTTCCTATGAATCTGTTTATTTCATTATGTTATATACAGATGTTGGTCCAACCCTGCATATTTATCATATATAATACATAATGGATATTATACATCAATATGTACTAGGGAATGTTTTCCATTTCCTCATGATGCTAAACGACTAGCTAAATAGATATATTAATTTAGTTTAAAATTTCAAGGCTAAAATAAATAAAAAGAAACATGAAATTCAGAATGAAAGAGACCAGATTTGAATCCTGGTGCTGATGATTACAAACTGGATGTTGATGAGTATGCCACTCAATGTCTGTAAGCTTAAACTTCTATCTTCTGAATTGCAAAGAAAAAAAAGAATGTAATTCAAAATACTAGCATGTTTTAAGAATTCAAAATTAATAAGCAATATCGGCAATGTCAACACTTATTGGGAATTCAATATATTTTGAGTTTTATAAAAAAGTTTCTTAGTGGTAAAGCTTTAATCTGTTATCCCTGTTAGATATCCTTTGTGTTTTTTAAAAAAATCAACATATTAATTCAAAGGAGTGGAAAAATTAGATACCTATTTTCCATTACAGGACCAGGGAAATAACTATCTATCTCTGCCTATCTATTTATACACACACTCATACACATTTCACTATAGGATTATAATTGGTTCAAAATGTTTGTTTATGCCCATTAATTTCTATTGTTGTTGGTGGGAAAATTCCAGTGTTCCTCTGAATGAAGAAGTCATCATGCTGATAATAACTTGTGTTTGGAATTAAATACCATAGGTAACAATAAATTCTGTCTCTACACTTGAATAATAAACTGTAAAGACTTAATAGTCTTTCAGAGGCTGGGGAAATTCTGGTAAAATACTACTAAAACACTCCTAATATATTTGTACATAATTTTTTCACAAAAGATAGATAACATTGTAGAAAAAAAATTCAATTTTTATGCAAACACATGAGATGTAGAATGGGCTATGCAACTCTCAGACATTTGGGAGAGAAAGTGATGACAGAGCCTACCTCACATGCCTCCAAAGGCTGTGATCTGGATTCTCTTATAGGATCCAGCCTCCTATAAGAGAATTGTAATAGTTTTTTAAATGCAGTAAAATAAAAATAAATGTTTGCAAAGTAAAACCGGGCATACATATAGGTGTATGGCTCAAATGATAAAAAAAAAAAAGTCACAATGGGACACTCACATACGAGAATATATAAACTTAATGAAGAAAGTTTCCATATGAGTGGAAACTAGTCTAGGGCTGAACTAGGCAAATGAGGTGGATCTGAACCTTTGGTAGGTAGAAAAAAATATAAACATAAAAGAAAATTTGTCACCTTTTGATTACTTTATATGTACATCTTACAGTCTGACTTTGGATATTTTAGGCACAAATTTAATATTTTTATCTAATATTTTATATCACCCTCTCAGTAACAACTGACAAACCTTTGGAAGATGTAATCAGAGAAAGCTGCCACCCCTGCCTCATAGTCCCTCCCAATGGCAATGTTGATCAAGAAGTACAAAAGCTAATCTTTGAAAGAGACTCACATTGCTGACAAAAACAAACAGGAGAAAGTTGATAAGAATATTCAAGTCAAAGGAAAGAAAAGAAATAAGAAAGTTTCATGAGAACCAATGACTTGGTCACTTATAACATTTGAATGGCCTAGGGAAAAAGTACAAATGAAGGCCCACATACCATCTATCTAAATAGTTATAAATCAACCCAGTACCATAGGTTTTAGATGATTATTTCATTATGATGTCACTCACTCCAAATAACAATTTCTGTTTCAAGTTATCTATTGCTACAAACTACCCCCAAAACTTATGAGCCTTAAACAATTGTGATTGTTATTTCTCGGGATTCAACAGTTCAGGCAGGGCTTGGCAGAGACAGCTTGTCATTGCTGTGTGGCATTAGTGGGGTGGTTTGAACAGCTGGAGACTGGCTGGGACCACTGAACTAGTGTCACTTGTTTGAGTCCTAGGTTCTTGTTGTTGGCTCATTCCTCAGTTACTGTGTCAGTTGGGTCCTCCATGAAGAAAATGCTAAAATGGAATTAGGATTGCAAGCAGTTTTTCAAGGGAAGGTGTAATGCCTATGAAAGATAAAAGAGAAGGGAAGCAGAATTGGACAGAGAATGCCTTCAGACTATGACAAAAGTTTGGCACCTATGAAAGGAAAGAGGGTAGGAAATTGAATTGTACAAAGATAACTTTTGATGGCTATTCAGATCTGACAGAATGTTGATCAACTCAATGTGTGGCTCTAGAGTAAAATTGTCTGTTTGGCAGGGATCACCAGAACCTAGTAGCCCACTCTGCTTAGCCACTGGTTGGGGTCTAAGAAAAGCATGGCTGCCTCAGTTAGAAAACTGAGGTAGCCTGAAGGACCTTCAGCTAGTGGCTTTCAGTTGACTGCACTCCTTGCTGAATGCTGAATTCCTTCTTGAAGACAGCATACCTCTGCAGATGACATAGAAGCCTCTACATGGCCTCTCCCTAAGGTTAGGTTGAGTTTCCTCACAGCGTAGTGTCTTTAGCATGGTGGTTGGCTTCTCTGGAGTGCAAAAGTGCAGGCTGCCAGATCTTCTTAAGCCTTAGGCCAGCAACTGGCATGGTACCATGACTAAAGGACTGGGCCAGACTTAAGGGGAAGAGATTATACAAGGATGCAAATATCAGGACGAGTAATTCATCTACTCTTGGAAACATTAACAGTTCTGCCCTAAGATTTTCAGGGCTTGAAGTACAAGTATAGGTGGAGATCCTCATACTCCTCCTGCAATTATTTATGTGATAGATTGTATTTCTGTTATATATTAAATTCATAAACTATTAAAACATATTGCATTCTCCTATCTTGAAAAATATAATCTCCTAAGGACCTAACGGTCACACTAGAATATGGTGGTACAGGAAGACTGACTTGCTCCTATTCCCAAGCTCCCAGACTGTGCCAGTCTACCCCTTTATTCCCAACCCCAGATCCCTCCAATAGGGCCTGTCAAACATATGTCTGAACATCCCAAATGACATATCTCAGATCAACCCACCTCCTCTACCTTTCCCTTCCCTTTTTTTTTTTTTTTAGAAAAAAAAAAGCCATCTTTTGGCCAGATATCTGCCTTTGGGAGGATAGCCCAGGGAAGGGACGCACACAAACCCTGGAGGAATTCCAGAGTTCCTCATACCTGGAGCAAAGTCTAGTCTGTAGCCTATAAAGGGACAAGCCCCTTGATGAGCAAACGTTTGACCTCATAGAGAGAAGGAGGCATGGCTGAAGTGGGGCGAGAGGAGGACTTTGCAAAGGGTAAAGTCCAGAGCAGAAGTCCCACTCATCCAGGCAATATGGGAGAATGAAATAAAAATTGTCCGAAAGAGTGGAGCAATGGGTAATCTGACCTCAGGCTGCTCTTTTCTTCCTACTTTCCTCTTTGAAACAGCATAATAAACAAAGCAAACACATGTGGCGAGAATTCATAACAACTGGGAATTTTTTATGTATATAATATACATAAAATACTATATGAAAACATTTAAACTAGATGGCCATGACTATCTCTCTTGATCTGTGAGCAAATGATATTGGGTTACATTTAAAAAGTATGTTTAAATATACATACATATTTTTATCCAATATTTACGGATATTAAATTTAAAAATAATCTGTGCATCTATAAATATGTTTCTATAGTTTTGTTTGGGCACAGAGAAAATTAAGTAGTGATAGTTATTGATTCATGAACATTGATCAATTTGGGGGATATAATGATGAAAGGTACAGAAAAGAGTATGTTTCAGAACTTCTCCTGTGTCTCTATTGCTTGATTTATTAAAACAGGCATACAATCTTCACACTTTTAAGAAACGAAATAAAACGAAGTTAAAGAAAATGGAAGGTATTAAAGATAAATTTTTTAAAGTTTAAGAATTTAAGAAGACACACAGTAGTCAAAGAGAATAAAGACTCCGTAAAGTTCATATGATTAGGTGACTTAAAGGTTACTGTACAATGTTTCATTTAAGCAGATTGGGGATGGAAGGTTGACTGAGACTTAAACAGGAAGGGAGGAATGAGGAGAAAATAGTACCTGTGACTAGCTACAGTGTGACTAGCTACAGCTCCCTCTCCTTTTAGCATGTTACATCACTGTTTCTCAAGCTAAACTCTATGGAAAATGTTTTGATTTTAAATGGGTATGCCTAAAATTAAAAATAAATAGAAAACAACAAAAGCCAAAAAAAAATTAAATGATCTGATTTCCATTGTGGAGATTACATTTTCATAGCATCAAAACGATTTTTTTTAAACTCTGAGAATCAATAAATAGTTTGTCTTTATTTAAGGCAAAGTTTCTTGAATATACTTACCCATGAACTTGTGCTCTTTTATTTTCTCAGCAAATTCATATAATGATCTGCATTATATTATGTAGTTCTTGAAAAAGAATTGCAACATTATTTGTTTCCAATTAATTCTAAGAAATAATTTGGCAGAGAGGATACAAGCTGAATCAAGGCATTTTTATGATTAAAACATATTATAGAGTAGTTTTTAACACAATTCAAATTTTTTGAGCTTGAGTCAGGAGGAGAATAACAATAATAAACTGTCATTTCTTCTCAGGTTGCTTTCAGGGTTCACTCTATCTGCAGAAACTAAAGAGGCTGCTGGTGGCTTTAGTAACCAATAAGATGACCAATATCTACAAAGGTTTGCCATGGATATGACTATCAGTTATTTTAAGATAATTTATATAATGATTATAGCTATCTCAATATAGCTATACTGATTGAACAAAATAAAACCTAGCAAAATTAAAGAAATCCACTCTTAAATAAAACACTTTAGGTTATTATTGTAACTTTACTCTAGGCCCTGAGGAACTTGCATTTTTCCTACCCAATGAAAGATTACAGAATCTTTCACTGGGGGAGAGTAGAGGAATATGTATAAGTAACTGTAAAACAAATCATAATTTGAAAAAAAAAAAAACAACAAAAATAAAATATTCTATAAGAATACCAATGAACATCCAAACTGGGTAGTAACAATTTAAGTTCTTGTTTGCAAACAACATCATCTTACAAAAAGAAAACTGAAGACTTCACTACAAAACTGTTAGAACTAATAAATTCAATAAAGTTTCAGGGTAGAAAATAAACATACAAAACCAGTAGCATGTCTATACACTAAAAATAAACTCTCTGAAAAAGAAAACATTTAAAATAGTTATAAAAATAATAAAATTCTTAGGAATAAATTTAACCAAAGAGGTAAAAGACCTATATACTGAAAACTATAAAATATTGATAAGAATGCGAGCTTCCAAGATGGTGACATAGAAGCAACTCAGGATTGCAGCTCTCAGTGAAGGTGCAGAGGGTGAGTCCTAGCTGCATTTTCAGATGGACTTTTGTTGCCCACAGAACTGGCAAATTCCCAGGTGTAGGAGAGACACAGGAGAGCAGGGCAGCCTGCTTGAGTGGCCATTTTGGCCGGTGCCGCGCCGCGGCACAGTGGCAGCCCGCACAAAGCTCACTGGTCTGGGTGCCCTGTTAAGCCGGCAATCTGAGTTTTGGGAGGGCAGATTGACATGTCCATTTGATTGAACAGGACTTGGATGGTGAGCCAGACCAGGAGATTCCCGGGAAGCCCGATTTGTGCCAGCGCAGTGGGCCGCCGCAAGGGAGATCACATGGATCCCAGTGGCCAATCAGCAGGCGACTGGGGCGCCTGTGAGAGAGTCAACCATTCAATTTGGAAAGAAAAAGAGAGAGAGAGAGAGAGAGAAAGAGAAGGGACTCTGAGGCAGGGAGCCAGTTGTTTGGGCTCAGCGGGCCCCACCCTCACGGGGACAAGCAGCGCGGTGATTCAAGGCAATCGGGGTTGAGAGTTTTACTGCGGGGGTCAGCTGAAACCAGGACGGTGCAGCTCTGTGGGGGAGAGGCATCCACCACTATGGAGGCAATCCACCCCTACTGAGGTGCCGCCCACTGCTGATGCAGCCTGCCATTGCTGAGGCAACCAGCCATAACAGAGAGATGCTGCCAATAGGGCGGAGCGCACCACAGTAGAACGGAGCCCCCCCCCAGCAGCAGGGCAGACCCGCGCTAGCAGGGCAGAGCCCCAGCAGGCAAACAGTGAATAGACTGTCTCCTAGCTGGGCAGAACAGTGCAACAGATACTCATAAAGAAAGCCCCAACTCCCTGAGACAGAGCATCTGAGGGAAAAAAAAAGGGGGGGTTTATAAGTTCTCCTGCAGGAGACGTAAAAACATCTGCCCAGCAACCCTGAATGAACAACAGAGCTCACAGCTCAGCACTGGAGCTCCTATAAAGTACAGACCGTCTCCTCAAGCAGCTCCCTGACCCCTGTATATCCAAAGAGCCACCTCAAAAAAGGACTAAGCAGACTGACATTTTGCAGGTGTCATTATGGGACAAAGATAGCAGAAGAAGAAACTGGTAGCATCCCTCACTGTTTCGCAGCTGCTACAGGTGTACCCCAGACAAGCAGGGCCTGGAGTGGACCTCAGCACTCGTACAGCAGAGGGGCTAAACCATTAGAAGGAAAACTAAGTAACAGAAATACTTCATCATCAACAATCTGGGCATCCACTCAGAGACCCAATCGAAAAGTCAGCAACTACTAAGACGACAGGTGAATAAATCCACAAAGATGGGAAGAAACCAGTGCAAAAAGGAGGAAAACACCCAAAACCAAAACACCTCACCTCCTACAAAGGACCAAAACTCCTCACCAGCAAGGGAACAAAGCTGGACGGAGAATGAGAGTGACGAAATAACGGAATCAGACTTCAGAAGGTGGATAATGAGAAACTTCATTGAGCTAAAAGAACATGTTCTAAATCAATGCAAAGAAACTAAGAACCTTGAAAAAAGATTTGAAAAAAGATTTGAGGAAATGATAACAAGAATGGACAACTTAGAGAGGAATATGAATGAATTGAAGGAGCTGAAAAACACAACACGAGAACTTCACGAAGCATGCACAAGTTTCAACAGCCGAATTGACCGGGCAGAAGAAAGAATATCAGAAGTTGAAGACCAACTCAATGAAATAAAAAGAGAAACCAAGATTAGAGAAAAAAGTGCAAAGGAAATAAACAAAATCTCCAAGAAATGTGGGACTATGTGAAGAGACCTAACCTACGTTTGATAGGTGTACCTGAATGTGACGAAGAGAATGAATCCAAGCTGGAAAACACTCTTCAGGATATTATCAAGAAAAATTCCCCCAAACTAGCAAGGCAGGCCAATACTCAACTCCAGGAAATACAGAGAACACCACAAAGATACTCCGCAAGAAGAGCAACCCCAAGGCACATAATCGTCAGATTCACAAGGGTTGAAATGAAGGAGAAAATACTAAGGGCAGCCAGAGAGAAGGGTCGGGTCACCCACAAAGGGGAGCCCATCAGACTCACAGCAGATCTCTCGGCACAAACTCTACAAGCCAGAAGAGAGTGGGGGCCAATATTTAACATCCTTAAAGAAAAGAACTTTCAGCCCAGAATTTCATATCCAGCCAAACTGAGCTTCATAAGTGAAGGAAGAATAAAATCTTTTGCAAACAAGCAAGAACTCAGAGATTTTGTCACCACTAGGCCTGCTTTACAAGAGCTCCTGAAAGAGGCACTACACATAGAAAGGAACAACCAGTACCAGCCATTCTAAAAACATACCAAATGCTAAAGAGCATCAACAATATGAAGAATCTGCATCAACCAAGGGACAAAACAGCCAGCTAGCATCAAAATGGCAGTATAAAACTCACACATAACAATATTAACCCTAAATGTAAATGGGCTAAATGCACCAATCAAAAGACACAGACTGGCAAATTGGATAAAAAACCAAAACCCATCGGTGTGCTGTATCCAGGAAACCCATCTCACATGCAAAGATTCACAAAGGCTCAAAATAAAGGGATGGAGGAAGATTTACCAAGCAAATGGAGAGCAAAAAAAAAGCAGGAGTTGCAATTCTCATCTCTGATAAAATAGACT